>JBBPCW010283925.1:0-10794 GCA_037974425.1 Phenacogrammus interruptus
AGAGAGAGAGAGAGAGAACAAACCTCTGAGGACTTTGGGGGAACCAAGTCTCCCTACCACTCACACACACACACACACACACACACACACACACACACTATCTCTCTATCTCTCTCTCTCACACACACACACACACACACACACACACACTATCTCTCTCTCTCTCTCTCACACACACACACACATGCACACACACCCAGCGGGGCTTTTGGAGGTCAGAGACTTTGTCTCTCGTTGGGTGGCGTCCTTTTCAGAAAGGTCACGCGCACAAACTCCTTCAGGTGGACTTCCTGCTGCTTGGAGATATCCATGATAAAGTTAGATTAGACAAGATCAAGCTCTTCTTTCCTGATACACACACCACACAAACACACACACAGTTTTGTTTTCATCCAACAATGTTAGGACACTAATGTATACCTATAAGTACAAAAGTTTTGGGACGCCTGATCATTACGTCAACAGGGATTTTCATGTCATTGCAGTCAAATACATGGACTTTTATATGTTGGTCCATATTTGCAGCTATAACAGCGATTTAGGAGTTTCTGTGGAAATTTGTGTCCATTCATTCTGTAGAGCATTTATGAGGTCAGACACTGATGTTGGATGAGAAGGTCTGGCTCACGATCTCCGTTCCAGTCCATGCCAAAGGTGTTGGATTGGGTTGAGGTCAGGACTCTGTGTGTCCAGTCAAGTTCTACCACACTGAACTCCAGCATGTCTTGGAGCTCGCTTTGTGCACTGGAGGACAGTAATGCTGGAATAGAAAAGGTTCTTCCCCAACTGTGTCCACAAAGTTGTCCAGAATGTCTTAGTATCCTGAAGCATTAAGATTGTCCTTCACTGGAAGTAAAGTGGTCCCTGAATTCAATTATTAGGGTTTGTCCCAATACTTTTCTCAATACTTTGGTAAAGATGGACAGAAAATGACATATATGTTAGCTTTGTGGTTCATCTTACATTAAAATATGAGAAAAAACATTTTTTAAAAAAATATCACAATTATTGGCTCTCCTGCCCTTCCTAAAATTCCCAGCAGTGAGTCTTTTTGGCACACGCTGACAGATTTCAGTTTAAATCTCCTGGTGCTTCTTGGAGTCGCGGATGTTATATAACCTAACAAGCTTCCCAGGACTTTTGCAGGAAAACAGCATCAAAACATCAAGACACATTTAACAGTGTGGATAAGCTCTTTTCTGTGTAATCATCCTTCTTTTCATGCCACACACACATTCTCCATGGTTACTATGTGAATTTGACCCCTGTGTAACCTCACATTTATTCTCGAACACTCAGAACACACACATATATATATATATATGCACATGTATGTTTAAATTTTAAAGTAAAGTGGCCCCTTATAGTCATGTGTGAACATTTCACAGCATGCACAGTGTGAAATTCTTTCTCTGTACTTAACTAATTCATCAAGTGAAGCAGTTGGCAGCCAGCGACACATCGCCCGGGGAGCAGTGTGTAAGGGTTGTACTTTTTACTCAAGGGGACCTCAGTGGTGCCACTGGCAGTCCTGAGATTCAAACCCACAGCCTTTTGATTGCAGGGGCAACACCCTAACCACCAGACCTCTGGCTGCCACCAAATACTGGCTTAGAGCCCAGAGCACTTAGTCTTCAGCCCCAAGGGCAGTACAGCCACCTGCCTGATATGGTGTAGGTCCCAAGTCTCTCTCTGTGAGGCATTAGTGACTCCATAAGGCAGGTGGTGCCTCCATGGTTCTGATTACATTTATATTTACAGCATTTAACAGACGCTTTTATCCAAAGCAATTTCCATTCCGTAACTATTGGAGCAACTTTGTGTCAAGGGTTATGCTCAGGGACCCAAGGAAGGATTAGAATCCATGACTTCCAGAGGCAAGTGTCCTACCCACTTGGCCACCACCTCCTCGTGGCTTGTCCAGCACATCCCCAAAAATTATTTTTGTTTCTCAAACCATCCCTAGACAGCTTTTGCAGGGTGCATTAACCCACTGAAAGAGGCTACTGTTGTGCTCTTGGTCTGCCACAGTGTTAATCTATGTGGAACCAAAGGTTTCCCAGCAGACCATTGCCCAGAGCATCACACTTTTCTATCATATCCAGCATGGATTTTTTCAGCAGTTTGGACTAAATTAGCTCTTCTGTGGGACTGGACCAGGCGGACGAGGCTTCCATCCTAACATGTATTAATGAGCCTTGGGCACCCATTATCCTGTCATCCGTTCATGAATTGCCCATCTTTGGACCTCTTTTGGTAGGTAACAACCATTGCACTACACCTTACAAGACCTGCTGCCATGCCCCTTCCCATTCACCATTTGGTTTATGTCAAAGTCCAGTACATCAACTACAAGAACTGACTGTTCACTGACTGTGTCGTGTGTGTGTGTGTGTGTGTGCATGTGTGTATATATTTTGGTTAATTTGGTTTGTTTTGATGAGTGTTTTCTTATACTATATTGTTTTCTATCACTGTGAGATCCACAAAGTACCTCAGTGGTGCCACGGTCAGTCCTGGTATTCAAACCCACAACCTTCTGATCGCAGGGGCAACTCCCTAACGTCCAGACCACATACTGCCTCAGCTCATTGTATATTTTAAAAAAGTATTTCCCGGATACGGAAGCGTTGATTAGCCAAATCAGTTATTGGATGATAAGGAACATATTGCTGGTTCCCACACTGCAGGTTTTTTCTATATAAATATGAACACACATCTTGACAGAAAGAGAGAGAGCTAAAGAGAGAGAGAGAGACAGAGAGAGAGAGAGATCTCTAGAACAGGTTCTAACCAAATGCTAACCTTGAACATTACACATGAAATACCCCAAACTATCTTTACATCAGCACAGTTCTAACACTACAGAGAGGGAAGCAGTGGATTATTGTGGCGCTGCAAATACATCACTGCCCCCAAGTGGAACACAAACGCACTGAGGGGCAGCCCTGACCATCTGCAGTGCTGAGCAATGTGCAGAAAACTGAGCCATGAATATACGTTCACAATAGCTACTGATTGCTAATGAGGGATTGCTAATCTTGGATGAATGAGTGAAAAACACAAACATTGAGCAACCTTTATTTATTTGATATTCCCTACACTGAAGTCAACTCAGCCACAACACATCCGCTGGCATTACTGCCGCGATTCACTGAAACATGTCAGTCTGTTGATACATCCTGACCGCACTCACTCTATATTCCCACAGTCTCGGAAATGCTTTGGCATGAGGAGGTGTGAAATTGCCTCAATCAGTTTCCTGCGTGGTAGAAACTAATATCTAGAAATCAATAAGAGACATGAAGCGTATACAATTTCACAGTGAAGATACACTATATGGACCAAAGTATTGGGACACCATTACACCATCAGACACTTTAATATGGAGTTGGCCCCCTTTGCAGTTAGAACACATTCCACTCTTTTTGGAAGATTTTCAAAAAGATATTGCGGAAATTTGTGCCCATTCATTCTGTAGAGCATTTCTGAGGTCAGGCAGTTGGACGAGAAGGTGTTGGATGGGGTTGAGGTCAGGGCTCTCTGCGACCAAGTTCTTCCAGACCGACCTCGTTTTTATGGAGCTTGCTTAGTGTACTGCAGCACAGTCATGCTGGAATAGAAAACTCTCTTTCCCAAACTGTGTCTACAAATCTGGAAGCATGACGTTGTCCAAAATGTCTTGGTATACTGAAATATTAAGACTGGTCTTCACTGGAAGTAAGGCGCCTAGTACAAACCCTGAAAAACAGGTACTTTTGTCCATATAGTGTATAAAGCACTATAATTTACAGTATATATCTGTAAATGAAGACAATCATGAAAATACAATGACAGTGTTCAAATATGACTCTACCCAAATGTTTGAATGCTGACATCCCACTACAGGCATACATTATGATATGGTATTTAATTAATGCTGAAACGAATTGATTTAAAAATTGTAATAAATATAGGAGAGCCTTTCCTATATTATCACAAACTACGAAACTGTATTTCGAAACCAAATTGAGAAACGGAATGTCCCCAAACATTTGACAAACAGTGTATATTTAGCCCATTAACAAGGAAAAAAATGTCTACATTGTAATTGTGATAGAACATGCACAGTACATCTGCTCTATGGGTTAATATCCCCTGCGCCATTATAGCAAATTAAGCACAATTCACAATGACACGGATGTCGTAGTTCATGAACAATTTCCACTGCTTCCAGTAATGGAAATGTTACTATGCCACTACTACTCATGACTAATATCCTATTCAACAATGAGGAAATCACACTCACACAGAAAGACACGGCTATTCTTTTCCCAAAGCTGTGTATTAGCAAGCATGCATGAGGAAACACCTGTAGTGAAGTGTGAGTAATGTGTGTATAATTGCTTTCAAAGTGAAACCTTGTAACCTCAAAAGGGCCAACTGCACTTCTGTTCAATAGTTTTAACAATGTAAAGCCAATCTGGTTGCATTTAAACATATAACATTACATTTCTATGCTCCTGAACCCTAACCCTAACTTTTAAACACACTAAAAAGGACTAGTAGGAAAGTAATAAGCTTCTACGTGATGCCCATGAGGTCTGCTTATGACATTTGTGTGTGTGTGTGTGTTTTTTGTATCAAATACAATCATCATTCATTTTTTATTGCCATTTTTGAACCTCTCTTTATCCAGTAGAATGAATCAGGATAAATGTTTGTTTCTTTAATAGTGATATATGTAAATAAACTCTGTTATGATTGGCTGAGATGGACTGTGCCTCATTCAGAAAGTAGTACAGGCTCAAACATTATTGAACCAGTGGATATACATGATATGGACAAAAGTATTGGGACACAAGACAATTCCACCAACAGGGACTATACATTCAAATGCATAGATTTTCATTTGGAGTTGGTTCAGGCTTTGCAGCTATAAAAAGCTTCCATTCTCTTCTCAGAAGGCTTTGCACAAGGAAAGGCTCCTCCCAAACTGTGTCCACAAAGTTGGAAGCATGGCTCAGTCTGTTTTGGTGTGTAAGATTAAGCCCCTCACTGGAAGTAAGGGGCCTAGCCCAAACCCTGAATAACAGATGTGTCCCCATAGTTTTGTCCATATAGTGCGTGTTTCATAGTTGGCACCCTTGGTGAATATGGGCAAAAAACTAAGTCAACTTTGTGGTTGATCTCACACTGAAAATATGAGGGCAACACCCTCTAATTGTGAATGTAAAATGTGAATAATGTAAATGTACACACTATGTGGCAGCTGGTGGCCTAGTGGTTAAGGCATTCGCCCTGTGATCAGGAAGTTGCCGGTTCGATTCCCAAGATCACTAGGCACCGCTGAGGTCCCCTGAGCAAGGTACCGTCCCACACACTGCTCCCCGGGCACTGTGTTCCTGCTGCCCCCTGCTTCACTTGGTGAATGGGTTAAATGCAGAGGGTGAATTTCGTGCTGTTCACGCTGTGTGCTGTGGTGTGTTCGCATATGACCAGATTTTCACTTTTTTATGTTTATGTAATGATCTCTGTTATCATTGGCTGCACTGTATTGTGCCTCATTCAGAAAGTAGTACAGGCTCAAGTGGATATTTGTAAATTGTAAGTTACGGAAACATTGAGCTTAATTTTTTCAGCTTTTTAGGAATATATAGACTTGAATGTGAACAGTATGTTTTTAAATTTTAACAATGTTTATATACAACACAAGCCTCTTTTGGGTCTTTTCTTCATACATTTTTAACCCAGCATAAAAACGGCAGTCGGCATTTTCAAAATGTGTGTAAAAATTAAAGCCGATAAACACGGAGATATAAGCGTTTGCTATTTATCTTTAAATACGTATGTAATATATATGCAAAAGCACTTTATGCAAGTCCTTGGTGACCCAGACAGTAGGCAAGTTGAAGTCTTGCAGTCATCCAGTCCACAGATACAGTGACCCACATTTGTCAGAGTGTATCAAGCTCCGAGTGTGTGTCTGTCTTTTGGATTCTTCTCACTGTTTGAGGCAGGGCTTGGCCACTTCCCCATATAAAGATCAGGACCATCTCTATGTTGTCAACACTATTTTTGATCATTTTTCATAACACCACTCTATGTCTTTCTAGCTTATCAGTGTCTCAACACTGAAAGCAAAGCTGCTTAAAGGTTATATATAGTACACATGTGTACATCAGAATCAGTAAACTGCACAGACACACAGAGACAAGAACAATATAAAATATTAAGTCTAAATTAATCCAGTAATTCTCTGCAGACAATACTATGCCATGTACTCAAATGCTGGGTTTTAATACTCTAGATAAATAACTTACAGGTAAGTGAATTACTGTTAACACAAATAGTGCTGAAGAGTATGTAATAGAGATCAGTAGTAGATCAGTAATATTGATATAAGTGGTGCTATTTCTTATTGAAAGGCTATTATACATAATATTATTGCACCTAATGAAATGATTTAGCACCCAATAAGAAAATTGTGCATGAATGTGCACATGGTAGACTACTGCACATAATAACGATAAAAATGCACATGGAATAAAATGTGCATATAATTTGGCTTAGATATGAAGAGAAAAGCACCTAATCCCTAGCTTTAAATATGATGGAGGACCTGTGATGCGAAGGCCCTGGCAGCGCTGTTTGCAGACATGGCATTATTGATTCCAGGAAGTACCAGGTGATTTCAAATCAAAACTGTCTGCCTCTGCCAAGAAGAAAAACAGGAGTGCATTTGGATGCCTAGGTAGGACAACGATCCAAAACACACATCAAAATCCAGTCAAAAATGCTTAACTGAACACGAACGCAAGCTTTAGCCATGGCCTTCCCTGTCCCTCAATCTAAATCCAATTAAAACCTGTGGGCTGAGTTCATGAAGGAAGTGCCAGGGAAGACCCAGCACTCAGCAAGATCTGGGAAGATTCTGCATTTGGGAACAGTCGTAAATCCCTTCCTCTATAATTATATTCCAGCTAACATGCTGAACTATCAGTCTCTCGCCAGAAACACTCACTATTATAATGAAGCTTCATAACAGTAACTACTTCTCTGTTTACTTCATTAATACTAGTTTTATATTCAGCTTTTCAACAAACTTCCTTACATGCTACTGCCTCTATTAAATGTTACACTAGATATAACATTAGCTGCTTGTGTAAGTTTAACCAAGAACAGAAGTGTCATTTCTGCCTGTTACAACTTTTTTATGGGACGGTTCTCTGATCCAACACAGATCAGTGTAGTAGGACAGTTTAACGTCTGGCTAACCAAGCACTGGAGCTCAAAACTGGACTCTCTGGTGCAAACCCAGACGTCTGGAAATCCTTTTTAGACAAAGCAAGCTGTCATACAGCTTAAAAAGTACATCTTTAGATGCTTTTTGCTACGTTTAATGAAACAAATAGCTCTCAAAGGCTTCAATAACTAGCTGGTTTTGTATAAACAGCATAAGTCTGTTTAATACAGGCTAAAGCTATAAAGCTGGTAGTGTCTTACATTATCACTGGCAGTCTGCTCAAAGGGAGTCAGTCAGGAGAGCTTGATATGATCAGTAAATATCAGCTAACACACTTTGCCAATATATTTTATAGTAAACTAATGTAGTGAACCATAATATGATGATTTTTCATATTAACTTGGTTAATATAGAGGTTGGTTGATAATTGGTTCCACAACAGTAGCACCATGGGGCTTAAGCCTTGGATGCTCTCTGACCTATAGATGTGAGGGACAATATTAATGTGTGATTGTGTGAGCAAAATAGCCCCAAAATAAAGACGCCGCTTCACCTGCAAGCTTGTGCAGAATTTTGGAACGTTCCCATGTCAAAACATCTGGTGCAGTGTGCGTGCAGATTTTTGATGAGGGGCAGAGTATTAATCGTTTAAAAAAAATCGTTTTTGTGATTGTGTCAGCTTTGTAATGTATGAGGAGAGAGAGTGGACAGTTGAGTCGCCATCAAAATATGTGTAAATTGAATGATGTAGTGGGTCAGGCTGATAAATTTTTAGCTAAGGCAGTCAGAATGGGACAAAACACAAAGAAACAACATGCAGGAGGCTCATAAACACACTTCAAGACACTGAGGTTCACATCAGTTCTATAAAAAAGAATAGTCACTGTTTGTTGTGGTTTAACTAAACATAATTAGTCCATGGCTACATATTCCCATAAATTGTCTCCCTTGGTGGTTGAATGAATGGCAGTGAATGAAGAGACGCTGAGAATTGTCACGTCTCGGCCAGTGACCGTTAGGGGTCACTGTTTTGTTTTGGGTTTCTGGGACTTTTATTTAGACTTCGTTTTGGTTCTGTTGTCGCGTGTTTTTGTTATCACCTGTTGTGTTTTGGTCCCTGATGACTGATAGTATTTAAGTTCTGTTTTGTATGTTTCTCACTGTCAGTCCATCGCCTCATTTAACCCTGTTTTTTCCCTGTTTCATGTTCATGTAGCGGCCATTGAGCCAGGTTTGTGTTTCTGTTTTGTTTTTCTTTAATAAATACTCAGCATGGCTTCTTGCTTCCCTGTCTCGTCCATGCCCCGAGGTAAATCACGGACGCGGGATCCTGTCGCTTATACCAACCACACAATCACACTTCTTGCAGAAATGCATGTAGTTTAAATCAAAGAACATCTCTGTTTAAGGCATTCTTGTTTAAAATCTTTGGCCTACCATATCATCTGCCATGGTACAGTCTCATCAAGGCAGATTTTACACTTTTATGTACGTCTGTTCAGATGTATTAACAGCTACTTATTGGGAAGAGGGGGCCTTAAAAGGAAACATTTCATCCCCATCCCTTATCAAACCTGTGCATTATTTTATTAGATTGCTGTAGCCTGTAGATAATATTACACAACAACAATTCAATATCACCATTTATTTCTAGTCATGGTGTCACTGCTGCAGTTACATATTTTCAAATGTGGTGAGGCTATGTGTGACCTATTGATAGGTGATAGGCACATTTATGGGTGTTAGTTCTTGACAGGCTTGCCCTCCCATCCAATATTATGTTTTACTGTCAATGGATTATATACTTCTTATCTTGAGTAATGTGTATATCACTGTAGAGGAATTAGCATGATGTAAAGTGCATGTACTAAATCATCAGGACTATGTTTGGTACAAGATATTTTTTGGCCGAATAGCGCTGTTTAACATGCCCCCAAATGTCTATATTTTTTATCTTACTCTTGCAAATATCATCCATGTCTCTTCGGCACATTGCTTTTCTGACAGGTGCAGAGGAGAACAGTCTCTCTCCGAGTCTTGGCTCCTCTCACTTTCTTCTTCATCTCAGGGAGCTATTCTTTGGCAGTGTGATTGCCCTCAGTTTGCTCCTCAGTTATCTGAGCCAAGAACTCTGCCTTTGTAGCGGCTTCTGCTGCTGAAAACTCTGTACAAACAAACTGATATGAAGAAGTGTTTGCCTGGAAAAGAGCAGCGGTAAAGCATTCAGTTCAGTGACACATCATAAACCATTCCGAAGAGGATGCATAAGAAATGTAAGTGTATATGCGAACAATACATAAGATAAGGACGAGACAAGAACAACCTTTATTAGTCGCACTAGTGGGAAATTTGCATTGGCAGCAAGTGGACAGTACAGGGGTAAAAGCAGAATAGAATAAAAACGATACCACCGCACTCAGGGAGCAGTGTGTGGGGAGGGTCCCTTGCTCAGGGGTACTTAAGAGGTGCCACTAGCAGTCTTTATTCACAAGCTGCGCTATTCTTTCATTTTTATATGCAGCCTAATTCTCTCTTCTTTCATTCTGTTATTTTAACAAACATCCATCACTGACACAGGCGTTCGTTTGTAGAGTTTTCAGTGGTGCCACTGGCTGTCCCAGCTACAGATCCCTAACCACCAGGCTTCCAGATATAAAAGCTTCTGGCTAACTACAGTCTGTGTGTGACCTCTTACCTGTTTCTGACCTTGTTTGTGCCTTGTCCCTTTGATACTGAGCATATATACATATTTTGTAAATATCTCCAAAGGTTGGTTGGTTTAAATCACGCTTGGGAGTTGTGATGATATTACATTACATTCATTTGCCAGATGAGAACCAGAAGAGAGTTCTTAGCGCTAGATCTTTATGTAGGAGTAGTGCAAGACTATTGCCTTAGGAGTCTTCAGAGAGAGATTCTGCTGCTTTGGTCACCTTTGGCAGCTCATTCCACCAGCAAGGAATCACGAATGAGACCAGTCTGGTCTGGGTTTACCTTGTGTGTAGGGATGGCAGAACCAGACGAGCGGAAGGAGTTTTTTGGTTGTGATCGTTTTTGGTTGTGTGAGTTTTCTCCTGGATTTGGTTAGTTAGGGAGAACTTGTATTTGTGTTTCTTTTTTGTGGAAAGTTTGGGTAGAGTGTGTCTTAGTTTGAAATGTTTTGTTGTTTATTTTGGCCTGGTTGGCTTCTGAAGTTTAAAACATTTTAAACCAAATACATATAAAGCAAACATACACTTGTACTAGTATTTCTTTGTACATTGTGGCCCGAATTAGGTCAGCCATAACAATTTAGTTCTTGATTGGCCTGAAGGGGGCAGTGCAAGGTGATCATAAACTGGGCATCCCGTTACCTGGCAAATCTGCACAGCCTGTTCAGTTTTTTGGAACACACACACATGCATATTCATTTATTTATATTTAATATACACTACCGGTTTAGAACACCCCTAAAAGTTTTAGAACACCCATGTTTTCTGTTTGTTTGTATTCAGCGGTTCAGTGTCTCAATGTTCATTCGGCAGAAATTTCTTCCCAACTCTGCAGCAGGAGTTCCCATAAGTGTGCAG
>JBBPCW010283935.1:0-10794 GCA_037974425.1 Phenacogrammus interruptus
TAGGCGTGTCTTCCACGCCGGGAGCGCAGCAGCGGCAACCAATCGCTGTTGAGCAGATTTGAATGGCGGGCGCTCACCGAGAAACGCCTCTGTTGCGTGTACACATGAACACAGCCTGAATGCGCGCGTGTCTGTGCTGCAAGTAAAGCGCATGCACAAGATCGGTTTGAAATCGGCAATACGTGTGAGTGATCGGACGATCGCCAATCAGGCCAAAAATTGGCCGTTTCCGATCGCTGGACGATCGATCGGTGCATCCCTAATTAATAGACTATTAAATCTATTAAACCATAGAACCACTAAAGGATACCAAGAACAAGGCTAGCTTTCAAGTGTCTAACCAGAACCATGACCATGTTTATGTTCGCTGCTTTACACGGGTTTCTCAACTGTGTAACCACAATATCTGCAGTGTTTTGTTATTCAAAAAAGGTGCCACGAATATTGAAGCTCTTCAATAGGTTCAGTTTTTGGGATAACCTTGGGCTGAGTTTATGTATTCAAATATCATATTATTACAGTGTGCAAATAATATCCTTCAAAAATTCCCATTGCATCAGAAAATAAACTAATACACCTATTTTGTTCCCCACATGGGATGACTTTAAGAGATTTTTAGTCCTGCAAGAAATGTTTAGGTATATGGTATTAAACAAAAACTGAAATACATGAGATCTGCTCTCCAGCTTAGGATAAAATGATTGAGCTGGTGCAGAAGATCTGAACAACTGCAGATAACCACTGGATGTGCCATACCGCCTGGGCTGTAAGAAGATTATTAGCAAGAGTACTAATTTTACAATTTGCAAGCATGTCTCAAGATCATCCAGCCCAGAATACCATATTGCATCTGGTTTATTGCAGAGGGTCTGTGGGACTTAATCTTCAGTAATTGGTTCTGCAAAATCTATGAAGTTCAAATTGATGGCAAAGAATTGCCACACAGAACCCTGTGGTGAGTCCAGTTCACCTACTAAACTACTTAGTTACTAAATCAAGATGATGGCAACAGTTTTTGTTGTTCTAGAATGTCTTTCTTCTATTTGTTTGGACCATTTTGTCTATCAGTGCTAAAACAAGTGTCAGTGTCCTTCCTTTCCGCTTTCAGCAGAGCACTGGAAGAACAGTGTGCTAAATGCAAACATGTTCATCACCTATAGCATTGAAACCACCTGATATTGTTTGACCTCCATTGTGCTGCCAAAACAGATCTGACTCATCATAATGTGGATTACCTAAGTGTGGGCCTCTGAAGGTGTGCAGCAGGTCCTCTTTTGATTGCACTAGTTCATCCAGCACATCCCACAAATGCTCTGTTGTATTGAAACTGGTGGAATTTGGATGCCAAGCCAGCAGTTTGAATCTGTAGTTGTGTTCCTCAAATCATTTGTGACTAAGTCTGTAATATTATTGCCATAAAGGGGTGTACTGGTTCTGGAACAGTATTTAGATAGGTGGTATGTGTTGAAGAAACATCTACATGAATGCAGGACCTAAGGTTCTCAGCAGAACACTGCCCAGAGCATCACACTGCCTCTATTGGCTTGCCTTCTTCCCATAAATAATTAATGATTATTCCAGTTCTGATGCTTTTATGCCCTCTGTAGATGCTTTCTGGGCTGGCCAGGGTTTAGTGTGGGTACTCTAAACCGTCTGTGGCTTTTCAGCCCCATGTGCAGCATGCTGTTATGCAGTATGTAGCCTGACACCTTTTTATTATAGCCAACGCTTTCTCCCAGTAACTCTTCTGTGCAGTTGGAACAGCTAGCACTCCTCACCTGCATCAGTAAGCCCTTGGGTGCCCATTACCTTGTGTCTGGTTTACCGGTTGACCTTTATTGGCTCCCTTTGAAAGTTGTTCCACAAGACCTGCTGCTTTGGAGGTTGCTCAGATCCTTATATATATTTTTCTTCCTTCCATGACACCGGCTTAAAGATTGTTGATTTGAGGCATTTATATCCTTTGTCAGATGCCATAACAACATTATCAGTTATTTACTTCACCTTTCAGTTGTTGTATATGTTAAGATGTTTACTAATTTATTGTAATGAACTAGATATGAATCAAAATGATCTTGTTTCCGAACAAAGATTTGCTATTTTCATTAAAATGCAGGATGCAAGCCAATGCTTACATGACTGACACAGACGAAAGGCTCTGTATACATTCATAGCTGAATTTTGAAAACAATATAGTGTGTTGTGATAATTATACAAATAAGTTTGGGCAATACATTTAGACCAGACATTTTCTCCTTTTTTGTCTATATGCACTTGTATACCAATCACATGGTTTACTGCTGACTCATTAAAACATCCCTATCAACCACGAATATTCAAATTGTCTTAATTACAGCATCAAACTAGTCGATTAAACCTGATTTTTAGCAGCCCTGCATGAGAGAATCTGTCACAGCTCAGCATAAGTGGAGCCTTTTCAGCAGTCACTGAATGTTGTCCTTCTACCAAATGTTGCAGTAGAACACTCGGATGTATTGCTTTTATATTCCTCACCTCTTTCAGAGCTTTTCAGCTTAGTTGTTGCCCGAAGGCCACTCTAACTCTAACCATTTCTCTATTAAAATGCTTTATTATGCTTTTCTTGGAATGATGTGTGTATAAAGGTTGGCATGCACAGTTAATTCAATAGCAAAGGAGCAACGCTTACATAATAAAACTTCTGTGAAAGCAGAATAATATCATTGAATGAGTCCTCAATTACTTGCTGTATTTCTGTAAACCGCAGGACTCATTTTAGGTATTGCATGTTTTCTGTGTTCTTTTTAAAGCAGTAATGTATTATTACTACTGGACTCCACTACTGTTGTGTGGTTCAGGGTGTTGCTAGGAGACCTCACCAAGTCTTTGTTTGAAGCAGAGCAGCTTGTTTTATGGCAAGGTTACAGAACATGGAAGCAGAGTGGCACCAGATACACTGAAGTTATTGCACATTATTATTATTTAAAATATATACCAATTGTTTGGGCTCTTCCAGATTAGGGGTCACCACAGTGGCTCAGCCGTCTCCATTTCCTTCTGTCCTCTGCATCTTCCTCTCTCACACCAACTGCCTGCATGTCCTCCCTCACCACACCCATAAACCTCCTACTAGACCTTCTTCTCCTCTTCCCTGCAGCTTCATCATCAGGATCATTCTCCCAGCATGCAGTCTCTCCTCTGACTTTTCCTCCAAAAGATCCAACTTGAGCTCTCCCTTTAACTAATTTCTGATCATCTCCATCCATGTCAGTCACAGTGCAAATCTTAACTCTTGCCGCCTCCAGCTCTGCTTCCTAAACCAATTTCTTTCCTTTTTTATTTTTGAGCATCTGACTTCAAGCAATTGCAAGAGCACTTATGCTGTTTTTGCTTTTTTTTTTTTTGATGTAACCAACTTGACTTTAGGGTATTATTCACTTATCTGATTTCGGTACACTTCCATAGAACATGATTTTGTCTGCTTCAGTTCTGTTTTGAATGACTTTTAGCAGCAATTGATATTGAAGAGCTTATGTTTCTCTGGTGGTTCCAGTTACAGTGGGAGAAGCTGAGAGCGCTCCCTCCCTCCTCTGGACATTCTACCTCATTCCCATTAATCACACCACTGCTCTCACTTTTAAATAGACTCTGAAAGAGAAAGCTTTTGATATTTTCTGGATGCAAAACAGTTGTGTTTTCATGGCACAGCATTAATTAGCTTTTCAGAGATCAGTTCAAGGCTTTGAGTTTTGTATTGTAATGTTTGTCTCTTCTGATTTAATACCATTTTGTAGTATATCCAAGACCTTTCCTACAGAGGAAGCCCAGAGATACTGCTCATATCTACTTATCTACAACGTGTAATGGTTAGTCCTTCCTCGCAATCCTATTACTGAAATAGTATTTCCCATTCCTTTAGCTGTTTTGCTGTGGTCCTCAGGGTGCTGATTTATATCCCTTCACACACTACACCTACTTTCTGTCAGTTTGTAGTTGGAAGTATCAGCATTTCACTTGAACCGTATGAAAATAATGAATTTTAATAATGTTTAATAAGGTTTTGTGTACCCTGCTGGTTGATTAATACCAAAGCCCCCACCTTCTTAGGCCTGAGTTTATGAAACGAGTGGGGGTTCTAAATAAATTTTATTGTTGGAATTCGCTTACCTTTCTACTACATAAGCTGTGTTTCTGTTTTAGAAGGTTGTTGGTATTGGCAGTGTTTAACCATCTGTTTATTTTCAATCTAATCTTTCATCTTCCTGGACGTTTAGTTACATTGCAAACTGACCCCCAGTTATACCCCTACTATTTTAAGATAGTAAAATTGTAGGTGTATAACTGTCATTTTAAAGGTTTGATCATGGATATTGATTTGAACTTTAATATTTCATATGTTAGAGCTTATAAAAAGACTCAGAATTTGTATGTGTATGTATATCACGCAGAGCAATCCTTCCATTTTATCCGTATACTGCAAAAGGTGATAAATGAGTCTTGTCTAAAGAGACTGAGGAGTATATTAGTGATTTAATTACACTGTAGATGCTCATGTTTTTCATTTGTTGCTACTCTGAAATTGTTGCACCTTTAAAAAAAAAAGGGCATAACTCTCGATACTGGGTGGAATTTAAGAACCTGTTTGTTGGTGTTATGCAGGGCATGCTGTTAGAGTGGTGAAGTAGGTTGATGTTGGAATCTGGGTCATCGGTCCCCTTTTTACACGTGTTTGGAGCTTCCAACAGGGGCAGCAGGAGTCCATAACAAAACGCTCAGCGTGGCAGTCTGAGCACCGGGAATGGGAGTGAGACGTGTATCTGTGAGCAGATGGAACACTTGATGAAATGTCTGTGTTAACCCTTAAGCCACTGTCAGTCCGACTGAAGATTTAGGGAGCAGGGTTGGGTCAGGAGCCGTAATTCACTATTAAGCTGAACCAGAGTCACCGCCTTTTTGTTTTCTCTGAGCACGAGTATCAGTGTATTGTTCTCTTTCTCTCTCTCTAGATGCAGTGACAGTCTGGCAGGTGAATGTCTTCAGGCTGTCTGTTTGTGGTGGTCCTGCAACCAGTCTATCAGGGGAAGAGTGCGGTTTGAGTGGTTTACCTCTCTGTGAGCCGGAGCGCGTGTCTGATCGGTCGACTCCTGCCTGGGAGACAGCAGCTGCTGCACGCCCTTCACCTGACCCCCCTCCCTCCCCTCTGCCACCATGGTGCTGTCACAGAGACAACGAGACGAACTGTAAGTCTGCTGAACCCTCACTATACTGCCTTAAGAAGCTTAGGAAATGGTTCTCTAGGACAGTCGTTTTTCTGTCCGTGTGTGAACAGTAGAAATTCTGCTGTAATGTTATAGTCATCATTATGAATGTGAAACTGGTGCTAAATGAGAATTAGTTCTCACTGTAATGGGTTTATTTTTAATTAAGGTGTTTACTTTGGCACTGAGATTATGGATTCATCAGAGAACATGACCGCTTGAAAAGTTCAGTGTTTACTGTTGACTGGTCAATAAATGAGTGACTGATGGTCTGAACTGCATTGCAGGAGGTCCAGAGTCAGAACAGAATTTCTGAAGTCCTCATGAACAAGTTCGAACCCTTTTGGCAGTGTTTGAAAGGGTTAATAGTGCTTGACTATTATTATGTTAAGTTAAGGAAAATGCTTTCACATGGAGATAAGTAGATATGGACTATATACAGTGAGCCCTAACATGTGCTTCCCTGGACAGATAAGAGCTTTAATCAGCCCTTTGCTCTGAGATATGAGGTAATGATGGGGCGGGGATTTAACTGAGCCTTATATTATCCGTCTAAAGGGCTGATGTTACTGTCGCATGATATTAAATAAAGTTATTGACTTCAGCAGCTTATCAGTAGTTATTGGGGTTATATATAATACTGTGCAAAAGTCCTAACCCTAATCCTGTGCAAATTGTTTAAAGCAAGCGAGAGACTTGTTTGCCAGGACTGGCACTAGTTAACATTAGTAATATTAATAAATGCAAACGAGAAAGCATTAAATAATACCATGATTTGTTTGTGAAAGTGCTTGAAGTTTTGAGAGCTGGTCAGAAGTATCGATTGAACTGAACCAGGAATTTGACGTGTTTGATAAGAACTACAGAGTAATCCTGGGCTTCCATGAGGTCTGGGAATAACACACAGAAACAAAACCACTGTTTGGTGTGATAAGATTGTTCGTATACCTCCTAATAATGACTTAAATGCCGGTACTGATCAGCTAAACAGGTTTGAAATCAGCTAAACGGGTCTAATAAACAGTAATGCACATGCCATTTTGGTTTAATGACATTTGTGGTGTTTTGCTTTAGGTGGTATGCAATTTTCTGTCTTATCCTGCTTTTTCTAACTGTGAATTTAATTGATTGTCTATCCAAGCTTAAAATAGTTAAGTCTTTATGGAGACAATATTACAGGCATGCTTGTATGCTCCTCTTTCTCTTGCAACTAAATATTTTTATTTATACGACACCTTTCTCAAACCCAAGATTGCTTTACAGAATAGTAAAATATAGGAACAGACAGCATATGACGGGCAGAAGTAGACAAAAGAATACAGTTCAAATTACAACTACATGCTGTCACATAATCCCTCTTACAGAACTAAGGCGTAATATCGGTTAAGTAATGAACTGTGGTGTTTATTTCACACAGTGAGTGGTTGCTTGTTTTGTCTAAAGAGATGTAGTGTTCAGGCAGTAGATTGATTTGAAATAGCATTAACATCATAAACTTTGCTTCTCTTGCTGCAATCAACAGTTTCACATGGTCATGTTGAGCAGTCATGTGTTCAGATGGTGTTTTTTGAAGTCAGGTGTTTGATTATGCAACATCTTTAAAACTGTGAGGCACAACAGTCTTAAGTGTGGGTGAACCATAGCCATCCCTGGCTGGGAGTCCAGAAGAGCATAATAGGCTCCACCAGCGCAGTGCTAACCAGCACGGATGTCAGTCAGCATTCTCCTTCAAGCGCTGTCCAAGTGCTGTTCTCCTAAAGCTGTCCAGTGATGTTGCATTAGCAGCGGTTTGATGCAGAGGCTGGATTCATGTGACTGGGAGGAAGCACGTGCTAGTGTTGATGGTGCCAGTAGCCAGGTTTCCATCAAAGGAATTTTTGCGAAAAAATATTTAGAGCTTCAAATTATTTACCGATATAACTGATGGAAATGCTAATTATTGATACAATTTTGTAAATGTTGACAAAATATTTTTACTTTTAACTTTAGCGCATAAATTCTATATCGGTACTTCGGATGTCGCAAAAACGACTTTGGAAACACTTTTTGTCGGAAAAGAAGGCTTTAACGCAAATAAATGTCGCATGATACAATCTGCTTTTGGGTTGGAACCGCTGGTCGGTGGTAACCTGTGATGGGCGCAACACCAGGACTGATGAATCCACAACATCTCAAACGCCGGCTGTGTCGCTCTAAAATGCTGCAGCCAGAGATTTTTTGTGAAGTGTTTCTCCACCACCTCCTCCCAGAAGGTCTTATGTGGTTTCTCCCAAACCCGTGGGTTTCGTCGCACTGGGTACATTCTTCGAGCTCTAGGGCTATCAGACAAGCTTCATTCTGCTGTCGACTTCGGATAATTTGTACATTTCCTATTATTTGTGAAACTGAAATAACAGTAAATTGAAAAAAAACCTGTCTGAATAATCTCTCCATTTGTTTCTTTGTTTAGCGGAGGGGGGTGTCACGTGGGAAACCAAAGGTAGATCATTTGCGAAAAACACAAAATTATGTATGGAAACGACTCAAGGGCAGGGACACCATTTTATCGATAAAAAGCCAGTTGGATGGAAACAGGCTATTCGGATATAACGGATATTCTGTTTGTCGATTAAAAAAAACTGAGCAAAAACTGAATGGAAACTTGGCTAGTGTGGTGTTATGTGATGGGGAAAGTTCTCGGGTGGAATTGGAGACAACTAAATCGGGCAGAAAGTCACAAAATGTAAAAAAAATAAGTAAAATAAAATGGGTGCCAAGTTATAATTGCGCTATTCATGCGAGAGCACATTAAATATTCCCTGCATGCTGCAAGAGATAATACAATCATTTTAAATCAT
This sequence comes from Phenacogrammus interruptus, assembly GCA_037974425.1. Taxonomy (NCBI): domain Eukaryota; kingdom Metazoa; phylum Chordata; class Actinopteri; order Characiformes; family Alestidae; genus Phenacogrammus; species Phenacogrammus interruptus. The sequence continues at coordinate 8,075 of JBBPCW010283935.1, forward strand.
CAGTTTATAGTTTGTAATCAAATATTTTTTTCCAAGTATCACACTGAAGTTAAATTTCAGTTCTGTGATAACACTGCTGTGGTGAATCGTTTAGAAAAGTGCTGGCCCTCCACAGGCCCTGAGATGTTGTGCTTATTGGATTGTAACTGCTGACAATGGCGAAAATCGAGTGAGCACTTGCGTAAACGATTAGAAATCAGTAATTTGTCACCTTGAGGCTGAGATTTGCTCATTTTAACCCTGATTTTACTTTTTGTCTTTTTAAACAAATTATGCAGATTTTTCTTTTTTCCTGTTCTCACCCCACCTAATGGCAATTTCATGCTTTGATGATTTTGCAGAAGTATGAATAATGGGACGGTTAGTGATGACAGTGTTGTTCGCTTTGAGTGACATGACAGTAGTGCTGTTGTGATGTAGCCTGCAGCAGTGTTTCTGGAAGTAGGTGTGGCAGGTGTGTGCTGGCCTAAACTCAGGAGATTGGCACATTTGCACATGTGCCTGCACTGTGGGCGGTGGGTGCCAGCTCCTGATGGGCGGTGGATGAATCTGCCGGCAGCCAGGCGGTGGGGTTCCCGTCACTAGTATGGATTTAATCTGCAGACTGTCAGATGAATGAGCTTTAGGCTCTTCTGCCGTTTTTTTGGGGACTTCACCCCACGAGGTTCACTGCAGCCTCAATCTTGCTGGAAATCAGGCCTGAGGCGGTGTCACACCTTGCTGTGGCGAGAGTAGAACAGGCCATCACAAGGTCAGAAGTTACCAAAAATATGGCAGAAAACAGCAGAACATTCAGTGCTGGAGCTTTTATTGCTGCAACATGAATAGGACAATTGAAATAAAAGAATAAAACAATGTACGGCATACATCTCTCAAAGGATTCATTGTACAATCCCACTTTCCTCACACTAATGTTGCTGCAGTATCATTCACTTAATTACACTTAATTACTTTCCTTTTTATAGTCCTTGCCCTGGTCAGACTGAACATAAAACATCCACTCATGAGAGTGGGGCAGACAAATAGCACATCTCTTCATCTTCTATGTACAGCAAACCCTCGCATATCATGGGGGGGATACATTGCAAGAGCACCCGCATATAGTGAGAAAAACGCAAAGTAGTTTAAAATGCCTATTTTTATTTTAAACTATTATTATTAGTATTCAGCTCTATTCAGTTCTATTATTAGTTCAGCACGAGAGACTGAAGATACGACTGCTGAAGTGTGATCAGACATTAAACAGGGGACTGAAATTTCTGAATGGCCAAACAAAAGTATTGACCCTTAAAACCAAGCTAACCAGGATTCTTTTCTCTGCTACTTGACAGGTGAGCCCCATGTAAGGGTGAATAATGAGGAGTGTAAAAGTATGAGAATGGTTTGCCTCTGGACTAGCAACCCCATTAATCGAGAGAGTGAACTGTTACTGAGGTTAATGTCCACGCTACCGCGGAACAGAGATAGGGAGGTAGATATGGGGCTAGACCAGTATAAACCGGCAGAGTGAACTGGGTGTGTTATGAAAGAGAAAATAAGATTAAATAGTCTTAGACAGGCAGAGTTGTCTTGTCACAGATTAAAAGAGGAGCGTAAAAACAGTGACCTTCTCAAATGAAATATTTAATTTCTCAGTCTAATTAGCCATACAGCTCTATATTAAGTCTGAAAACACAAGTGAAAGTAAACGGTTTAAATACAGAACGTGTGAGTGACGTGAGTGGATTTATTTAGTGAGGAATTACCTGATGTCAGAACAAGCTATTGTCAAAAAAGATCTAATACATTAGTAAAAAAGTCTAATCTACATGTTTTATGTGGTATTGGTGTTGAGAATGGGGGGAAAAATCACGATTCCATCTTGAATCATAAATTGTAGTATTTGAAAATGTGTGTATATGTATTAGGGGTGTAATGGTATACAGATGTCACGGTTCGGTACGTACCTCGGTTTTGGGGTCACGGTTCGGTACGGTTCATGATACAGCAAAGTTAAGCAACAAAAAGTTCTGAAGATTGAGGCTTGGTTAATTTTCGTTTGTTTTAAACAGCAGTGTATTAACCAGTGAACACACTCTTGCTTATATTTTCATGTATGTGTAAGGGAGCAGAAATGTTACGCCAGTAGGTGGCACTATTGCACCACACCAAGTCCCAGGTTTATGATTTACTTGCGCTTTTTGGTCCCTCTGTCATTCCGTATTACTTCAGTCACGTCTTCCCTTTGTACCGTGTATTGTCTAAAGGACATCATGTACCGAACCGTGACCCATGTACTGTGACTGTTCGGGACGAATACATGTACCATTACAGCTAGGGCTGGGCGATTAATCGAAAAGTAATCGAAATCGACATTCAGAGCCTATAATCGATCAAATTTTTCCAGGTTGAGTATTTCGATTACTTTCCATTTAAAAACACTACCGCTTGTGGAGTCACGTGAGGGCAAAAAAAAAAAAAAAAAATCATTAATTGTAATCGAGTTAAAATATTCAATTAATCGAGATTTAGATTATAGGCCAAATCGCCCAGCCCTAGTTACAGCCCTAATATGTATGTATACCATCACTGAGCTTAAAAGGATGTCTATTCTATTTTCTTTAAAAAAAAAAAAATAAAAAAAAACCCAACTGCAATATGTTTATATTTTAAGTCACTCATGTCTGCCACGCCCCTGTATCTCTTATCTACCTACGTTTCGAGATCTCTGTATTTAAATT
>JBBPCW010283975.1:0-10790 GCA_037974425.1 Phenacogrammus interruptus
TGTGGACTTCTTAAGCACTGATGTACGTCGCTCTGGATAAGAGCGTCAGCTAAATGCCGTGAATGTAAATGTAAATGGTATGTAATTGATGACTTGTATAAGTTGTTTTTGATTAAACAAATGACCAGGGTGGTGACCCGTGGCTCTCCAGGACTGATGACCCCTGATCTAGTCCTTCATTGGCAGCCTGTTTCTGTCCACAGAGACACTGTTAGCTCAACATGTTTGGATAGACCACTTGAACGGACTCTCATTCATTACATGGCTCTGACCACTGACTGGTCACTTAATTAGAAACACTTACCGCTAAGGTCCTGCCCACTGGTATGCAGTTGATTGTAGGCCATCTGTTGAAGCTCAAATGGCATCCACAATTCCTGATTGCAGAGCTGCCCTTGGCTGGATATTTAGCCGCATGAACCACTCTCAAACAGCCAGTGATACTGAAGCATGTAAAAACCCCAGCCAGCCCCACACACACTGTTATGCCACTACCATGTCAGTGTCAATGCTCTGCTGACGAATAATATGGATAAAGACGGATAAAGTAGAAAGTGTTTAACAGGTTAGTATTTGTATACCTTTATAGAGGAACGTAAAGAGGAAACGTTCAGGGAAGATATTTTTTAGTAAAGTCCACTCACATGATATGGCTCTGAATTTCTTTAACTCCAATAAATTTGAGCTGGCCATTGATTTCTGGAAGGCTCTCGCATCTGGCCAGGTTGACTCTTGGGTAGTACAGTAGGTAGGATAGGCACATCTCATCCCTTGCACTCAATCCACCCTGCAGGTGACACATCACATTGAGGAACACATAAAACCTGCAATTGCTCCTAATTTTGTCCACTTTTTCTACTAAGCAAGTCTATCTGAGAGCAGCTTGACACAGTTTGAGGTAAGTGTGTGATGATCTTGGCAATAACAGTCTTGGTCAGACAACACAGCATCATGGGGTAAAGTTCATGTGACACATAGTTCATAGTGGGACAATTAATGGCAGTTTTGTAAAATTGTCATTTCCCTAAACTGTGTGTTTATTACATTCTTTTACTTTACAAATATCAGTTTCAGATCACATGGCATTACGGTTTAATTCCGTATCTGTTTCACTGTTAGAAACCGTCTTAAAAGACTGGTGGAAAATGGTGAAAGGATGTGGAAAAGTGCGCAAAAAACCGCCTTAAGAATTGATTTAATGAGTTGTTAACCATGAAAGTCTTGACTCAGTAATAGATAGCTTATCACAAGGTTAACTGAGTATTTTTCCACATGCTTACCCCATAAATACAGGATAGGATAACAGTACGTTTCTGTTTGATGCTCTGAATGCTGGTCTGGGAGCAGGTTTCATCTTGGCCAGTGGTATGTAGCGAGACGCACGCTAACTCAGAAGCAGCGCCTTTGTGAGTACGGTCCCAGTGTTTTGGCCGTGCTGTTTATGAGAGGTGGAGCGTCTCCAGAGGGAAGGCCGCTCAGAGTCTATGCTCTGTTCCTCGGTGCAGCAGCTCGTTTTGATGTGCCTGTATGAGGCGGTGCCAGCAACCCAATCCATCTGCTGTTTGCAGACACGCTGTTCAGCCAAGAGCCAGCAGGCTTTAGCACACAGGTCTGAACATCCCCTCCCAGTCTAACCTCTTTAGCAGCCTGAGTCGGTGAGTGTGTGTGGCTTCATTCGATTATATTACATTATAATCCGCTCTTTCCGCAGCCTTTTCTGAAAACTCATTCCAGAGCACAGGCATCTTAATACATCAAACCATGTTTTCATCAAACAGATGCTTTAGTTTAGGAGAGGACAAGTGTTCATATAAATGGGAAAATAGAGCTGATTATGAATTCTTGAGAAACACTGCACTGCATATAATTCACCTCAAAATTACAGAGAGAAATGGGGCTTCAGCCAATTAGCAAGCAATTACTTTGATGACATTTTTCAATTTGTACTCAATTTCCATCATTGACTCCACTTATCACAGATAATTGTACAAAGTTCTGTTCGCTTTTTGCCCACAGGCATGGCTGATTTTCACGAGAAAAGAAAAATGAGAGAGAGCCACACTGTGGTCTACACAACAAATTACTCTTTAGATATTCAGAAATAACAAATTACTACACAACAAATTACTCTTCAGCTATGAAAAATATTTAGACTGCAAATGATAACTGTATATATTGGCCCAAATCATAAAAAAACATCTTACCCAAGTCATGTTTAGTCTGCCTTTGGTGTTGTATACGCATTCAGTGATAAAAGAGTCCCCCTGGAAACAACAAAAGGTAAAACTAGTTTAAAAATCCTAAACAAGTAATTCAGCTAGTCCTGTTGTTATGTGCATTCATAAAGGTATATGTTACCTATGTACAGGTATATATTTTTTTAAATGTAGCCTTTCATCCACATCCAGCTTTATGTCCCTGAAAATCGAGCTTTTGGAAAAGCTAAAATAGTCCTGGTTTTAACTTCGCTAACAGGACTTGTTTTAATGTTTACTTACTGTATGTACAATTACTCCCCCACTATACAGAGAAACAAAGGCTTCTAAATGAGCTACTGGGATCACTGCAACTCCCTGCATCCCAACAGATTTCTCTTGATCTATAACTCATGGATTCCTAAATGTATCAGTAGAGTTGATCAGCAAACGGATCTGCTGGACTATCAGATCAGGGAAAATAAAGACAAAGGACAGAAATAAAGGTTTTATTCAATTATTTGGATCTAGCCACAGGCCGTGTCACTTGTGCTGCTCATGCACAACCAGCATGTTTTTAAAACTGATAGTTAAATGTAATTAATTATGCATTAATGTTTTGGTACAGGGCTAGCACCGTATGGATAAAACCAGTATTGCTTGATCATGGGCTTGAAAAATTAATCTGCTGATATTGCTGACAAACAGAAAAGATGTTTAGATTAATTAGATTTAACAAAGAAAACTAGGACTAAGGCAAGAGTACCCTAAATATAACAGGTAATGTATTGAGGCAGAGGCAAAACAATACTTAAATAAAGCAGGTGTGGCTGAAGCAGCAGGACACTAACAGGCAAAATATGCCGCTCAGGACTGAGGGGCTGGAACTCCTGGAAGTTGAAGTCGAACTGGTCATCTGAGGCCAGAGGAGGCAACTCGACCTGCTGACGGAAATGCCTGGTCCTGATCGCCCTGCCTGCCAAGTGAGCGTGGAGAAGAACCGCAAATACCCACACACCACCAGGCATCTCACTGTCCAGTGACTGCAGGGAAGGGAAGGGAGAGAGTTAGTGCTGTGATTTAATGTTAATATCCTCCGTGTCCATTACACTGAAAAATGAATGAAATACTCCTCTCTCTCTCTCTCCATTCTACAGAATCTAATCCTGGTATTAAAAGATGTCTGCAGCTTCGCTGAAACTCTGCTTGAGTAATTGGCTACTTTTAATAAGATCTGGAGAGAAGCGAGTTTTTCATGAGGGTACTTAAGAGGTGGTTTGCCATTAAACCTCCTCAGACACTTTATACAAGCAAAGTGCCCTGACATTATCATTTTTTCCACTCCCAGTAGGACTATGATCAGAAAAAAATGAAAGCAGAAAAAATATATATTAAGTGATAATAGGCTGTATGTTCTAATTTTGCTATGATTTAAAAGGTCTATTGCAAGAAAAATCTAATTTCCCTCAGCCAGGACTGCAGATTCGGAATGTTCTTTGGTATTCAATTGGATATTTAGTGCAGAGAAATGTGAGGCTGTGAGGAGCGATGTTCAGAGACTGAAAATTTAATATAAAAAAGAAAAAATATTAATGAACATCTAGGAAAAGCCTGTTTTCATGCTGCATGAGTCAGATGAGTCAATGTGATGGACTGTCAACCTGTCCATTGTATTACTCCGACTTTCAAACTATGGGTATAGGCAAATATTAAGGCAAATTAGGGATAATGGCTTTGTAAATACATTATACAGTATGTGAAGGATAGATATGTATATTCTACAGTGATAGGTTCAAAATCACCTCTATTTTTGCTTCTTTTTTTGAAAGTGGCAGAACACTTGTGTTACAAAGGTATTACCTGATTCAGTGTGAAACCAGCTGAAGTAAATTAACAAATATGTCACAAAAACAAGCAACATGTTTTATGTAAATTTCAAGCCATATGTCTTCTATTATGACTTTGTATGGTCTTCTTTCATTTAATGCAGTTGCAGAAGGAAAATACTGAGTGGTGAGGTGTGGCAAACTGAGCACTGCACATGGACTCCGAGACCACCCTCAGTGCATCAGTCTCAGAGAAGTGGCCAAATGGTACAATGCAGTAGTGCCTTCACCTTTCTAATACATCCTTACCAACACAGATGTGCTGATGCTGCTGTTTTGTAGTAGAAATGTCTAATTTAACAAGCATGTTTACTTACTAACATGGAATACATATTACAGTAGTAAATTAAACTTAACTGCAGTTAACTGGACTGTCAAGCTGTGAATTTAACCCATCCTCAGATAACATGACAAATACCCAAAAAGCAATTTTATTATTCAGATATCAGTACCATGAATGGTTAACTGAGCATCTGTGAGCATGCCTAACCGAGACAGGTTTGGTATTTAACGTTTCTGCCTCTTTGGTTTTGCAATGCAGTTATAAGGCTATTGTGGCAAAAAAGTAATAAAGTTAATAAGTGGTGAGTGGTGAAGTCATCTCAAATACATTAGTGACTTCACTGCTCTCTATAGAAATAGAATAGAATAGGAATACACCCAATTCTGCCAGTTTGTCCATTTTATATAGATAATATACAAAAACTGCCTAATTCATAGCTCTGGCAGAAAACTAGAGAAGCAAACTGGACACAAGACATGCCAACTGACTACAGTTAGACAAAGAGGGAAACTGTGTACATTTGATTTCCTGTACACTTAGCTAAAGTGGATGCAAGAAGTATCTGGGACTTGTTACCTCCTGCAGGCACTCTTGAGTGCAGTGTCCCTCAGTGATGTAATGCTGCATGCCAGGAGGCAGCATGTGGTAAAGGCTGACCCACACACCAGTCTCAATCACCCCTGCATCGTAGGTCCGCAGCCTGGGGGTGTAGAATAAGCGCAGGCCTGAGCTATCCACCACTTCTGAGAGAAAAAGAAAAAAGAATGAAAATAACAAGAGTTGAGCATGTGACACCAGTTACAATCTTCACTTTATAGGAACACAGATGGTAACAATGGTCCTCAACAGAGGAGATTAGTTCCAACAACAGCACATCGCCTATAACAACACGCACAAGCAGTACGGATGATACACACAGATAACACTGTACAAAAACAAAAATAACCAACAGATGATAAACGTGCACAAAAATCCTAGTTTTTAACTGTAAGCCTTATTACTTCGAGAATTCCAATTAAACTGTCTCTTAAATCAAGAATTATTTAAGACTGGACTATGCAGATATGCATTTGACCCTCCATGGGCTAATTTACAGAGTTTAGAAGTACAATAATAACAGTGTAGTATTAGCACTTTTATATAATAAATAAGAAAACACTTTCCCTGAATTCTTCTATATAAACATGTTATGGCAGATGTTATAAGCTTTTGTGAACTGTCATAATAAATTATGCCCAATTACATGTTTTATCACAACAGCAAACATCTTTGATATCTTAGCAGTTTATGTCACATGCAAATTAAATGTCTTGACAAGTCAGAACAGCATTTGTCTTGTTACATTATTACTGTTTTGTCAATGCCTGCTGCTACCAAACAGCTATACATACATATTTGAATACACATACAAATGTCTATATTTATATTTTTAGTTGTAATGTATATTTTTATTTGTATCTTTGTTGTATAGCTTTTAATCTATTGTTTCGCTCTACTGTCCACTACCTTTGTACTGTCCACTTTCTATAGTAGCATTGTAAATTTCCCACTTCTGCGACTAATAAAGGTTTATCTTATCTTACCAAAGTTATGACTGTAACAGGTCCATGCTAGCTCTCACCAACAGCTTAAGTGTTTGTGTATGCAGGATGAAAATTGATGGGCATTGATAGAAGCCTAATACTGTACCTGTTTGTAAGCCTGGGTTGTCAAAGTGCACCTCCAACAGCACATAGACTGGGTCAATTGCGGTTCCTATTGACATTCCTACATGTGCTGGATAAGTGAATCCCTGCAACAACCAAAACATCAAGTTGCCTGTGCTTCCAGCTTGCCTACAGGATAATCAACAAAGAGGTCAAACTCATGTTCTTTGGTTGAGTAGGATAGCCCTCTCTGTCCCCTTTCCTCCACTCAGTCTGATTTTAGCCAATGTGAGCATCTGTTAGCTAACAGAATAACAAACAGTGTTGTCCGCCAAGTGAGCCTGAGTTGTTCAATAGTGTTGTGATCCAGTGGCACTTAATGTGTTAGCCTCCACCTTCCCAGTTTGGTAGCACTGAGAAAGACATGGCTAGCTGCTGTGAAGTATCTATGACTACATTGAGGAATAAATTACAAAATACTATTACACACATTACAAATTACACTACTGAATGATGCATCATATCGTCACTGTCGGGCGGAAACCTCATATCTCCAAAACGGCTATTTTTCAGGAAACTGAAAAAACTATTTATATTCTAAATAAATGAATACTGTGTCACCAAACATCCCAAGCTATTTTCAACAATTCTCATTGGTTAATAATTTCAAAATTTTACAGACCCACGTAGAGACTGACCAATAGTATCGATTTATGAAAAAAAAAAAAAACAAAGATCAAAAGTGGAGTTACGAGGTTTCTGCCCGACAGCGACGATATAATATATATATATTATAAAGATAAACTATACAGTAATCCCCCGCTTTTTGCGGGCGTTACATTCAAAGAGCACCCATGTATAGAGAAAAACTGCATAGTTTTGTTTTGATTTAAAAAAATGCTTAAAATGCCTAGTTTAACCCTAAATATGCTACCAGAACATTTTAATGTAATTTTAAACTCAGTTTAATGCATTACTCTTAAAGAAGATGTATAGGTAATTCCATATTCCACTTTAAGTTCTTAGAACTTCCTACTGTACCTGTGAGGCAGATAAAGAGGTCTGAATAGTCTTCTGACTCTCACCTCTCCACCAATGGCCCAAGCAAAGACAACAGTTTCGCAGGTGGTGAAGGAGTCCGGCATGTTGGGATGGAAGCACTCGTGGCCCATGCTTAGTTCACTGTCGTTCAATGAGCTGTCGCACTGGTACAGCAGGATGTGGTGCACCAGATTCTCATGGCCCTTCTGGATCAGCGGCTCAATCTGTAAGGAAATGCACCACTCATTGCTGTAAGAGTAGCTCTACATGGAGAAAGATGACTCTACAAAGAGAAAGGTAATCACTTTGAACCACTTTAGGTTTTCTAGCTGTACAGCTAAAGGTCCATCACCACACCCTAAAGAACTTCGGCTTTTTATTGGCTGGCTCAGTTATTAGAATGTTTGGTTTATGTCACAACGGGCTGTGCCCTCCAAGCATCTTGTTCCAGGACTTCCATCTTGTTTTTTTTTTAAAACACAAGACAAAGGGCATAATGGGCAAAACACAAATCTAGGAGAATCCCCAGTGGAACAATAACTGAGGGTATAGTGAGACAAAGAGAAGCATCTACATAGTAGTGCACAAACTCTAAACACTTGAACCTGTTTCTTCTTTGATCCCTGTCCAGCTGCGAATACTTATTCTAAATGCCGACCAGGGACGAGACCAAACTCAAAATCCAAAATATAAGTCCTCCTTAAGTCAGTCCAATGGCAGTCTCTAGCGGCTTTTACTTTTATTCAATCAAAACAAATAGACGAAGCAATGTTTGACACAAAAATGTATATTTGAGTTAGCGCAATTGGTTGTTGAGTCTTTTTTTACTTAGTTTTTTTATGTTATTAATATTATTATATCTGATCATATTTAATTTTCACTTTATACTGTCATGGCTGGCACACCAGAGCCGTGCCAAGTTTTACTTTCCATTTTTCCCTGTTCTTTTATTCTGTTTGTTTTACGTTGCTTTCCCTTGTTTTGATACCAGAAAGTTCTGAGGAACCTTGTTTATAGTTATGCGTGTATTCTGTTCTGGTCTGTCTTGTCTCACGTGCTTGTTCTGTGTCCCTATGTGTGTTCTGTGTCCCTGTCTTCCCTCCTTGCCTGCTCTGTGTCCAAGCCTGTCCTCCTCCTTTGTCCTTCCCCCAGGTCCCAGGCCGTGATCCTGCTCTGCCTGTCCCAGTCTGCCCCTCCTGCCCCGGATCCTTTCCCTGGTCCTCATGTTGTACCTGCCTTCCTCCTGTGTGGTCCTGTTCCTCCTGTGTTTCCCCAGTAGACCCTCTAGGGGTCTCCCTTGTCTCTGTCTGGCCCCAGTCACATGTATGCCCTTCCCTTCCCTCAGTCACGTGTTCCTCTTGTTTCACCTGTGTCCTGTTTAGTACCTGATGTGTCTGTGTATTTATACTGGTGTCTTTTCAGTTCTCGTTATTCCGGCATTGTTTTGAGTTACCCTTGTGTTCCCCTTCCCGTTAAGTCTGAGTCTTGTTTTCAGCCCTCGTGCCCTTATTCTTTAATAAAGCACTTTCATGATGAAGTCTCGCTCTCGTCGCGCCTGTTCCTCCACACAAGGAAGCTCCGTGGTTAGGCCTTGCAGCCTGCCACGTGACATATACACTCTTTATTTACTCCCTACTGCCTCTTTTGGTCTTCCATGCACTCAAACTCAAACCCAACCAGATCCAGCGGTGCTCTTCAAACAACGAATGTGCCCAAGGGTCACATGAGATCCTGCTGGTGTGGGTTTCCTCTCTTTCAGTGTATTTACTTATCGCTCCCCTCGGTGAAGAGTTTAATACTGAACATGGCTTTTTAATAAACAGATTTTTGGTTTATCATTCAAACTGCAAAGTAGTCTCCACATTCATCACAAATATACAAATTAAATGATTTTACTTGCCCTAATTAACACAACCATGCCTCACGCCCATAGGCACAGGGATAGGCTCTGGGTACCCACAACCCTAGTAAGGATTAAGCAGTTAGATGAATGAATGAATACATCTTCTATGTGCATGAATTCAAATGAAAATAAGAGAAAAGGTGGGGTTCAAACATGAGACTCCTAACAACTGTGGAATATCTGACAGACCACCAAAACTGCCACCATCAAATAAACAAAACTGAAAGTTTCCATATTTTCGTGTCTCAAAGGTTCACAAAAGCATGAAGAAATAATCCCTGCAGACAAACTAAAAGTATGTATATATATTTTGTAATGACAATCAAGAATGAAACAATAGCACTACAATTTTATATGTGTCAAAATAAGTTACTAAATAGACCAGCTGTATCACATAGGTCCAGACAACACTCTAAACAGGCTTAAATGTGTCCGTGTGTTTGTGTGTGTGTGTGAGAGAGCGAGAGAGAGAGAGAGAGAGAAAGAGAGAGAGAGAGAGGAAAGCAGGGGCAAGATAAAGTTGGATCTGAGTGCTCTGGAATAGGAAATAAGGGATTTTGGAATTAGTCTCTCCTCACAGTCGGGGATTATTTCTGCTGGAGCAGGAATTCTGAATAAAAGCCTTTCCAACAGGCCGACCTGTGTGCCTCTCTCCGGAGGGTTTCCGCTTGGAGCAGCGGGACGCAGGACCAAACAGTGGCTGGATAAATATTCAAACATCTCTTTATTTCTCTTCCTCTCATCTTATTTGTGCACAGGGAGCCATTTCAGCTCAAAGACTCCAAAAAAAGTGATTAATAGGAGGAGACAAACATGCAACTGAGGTCTAATAAAAGAACTACACATCAAAGCAGGTCTAGTATGCATCCAGGGCGCCGGTCCAAATCACAAAGCCGCCACGGCTTGCCTCTGCATTATGTGTGTTTGGTAAAGGCACGACTGAGGCCTCAATATGGCTTTTAAAGGGATGGATAATGTAATTAACACTGGGCACAAAATATTTAAAACAACTTAATTAAATCTTTGAAGTCTGTGTTACTGCCAGTGATGACTCAAGCATCGTCTATGTCATTGTTTTGATCTGTTTACGATTTGAATTTGATGATACGTTATTGTCCTCAGAGTCTTATTTTACAAGCAGAAATACAAACATTTCTGCCATATTTTTTTCATCGCTCCTCATCCAGACAACTGGAAAAAGCTCTTTATGATGATTGTAAATCGAGTCGAGCTTGTGTTACTAATTATGCATTCTGTTTAGATTAGATAATGGTGTTTAGCACAGTTACGAAAGCAACTGCGGGCTAACACTTCTAAAAGGATTGGTACTCTTCCTAATACTTTTAATAAAAGGCTGCCACTGAATGTATACATTTTTGAATACTCGATTAAATGTCATCTTGTATATTTTATGAGAATAAGAAAAGCTAAATACGTGTTTTGCTTTCATGCATAAACTGAAAATGGTTTATCTGTAGTTCTTTGTAGTATTAATGTCAGGTCTTGGCCAGTGGCCGGTAGAGGCCACGGTTTTGGTTTTGTTTTGGGACTTTTATTTTGGTATTTTGTGCATGTTTGTGTCTTGTTTCACGGTTTCAGGTTCAGACTGACGTCTGAAGGTCTGGAATTCATAGCAGCTTTCTTTGCCCAAGGCCCGCCCATAAGGCCGTTTGATTGACATGTCAAACAACCAATCACATTTCATTTCGTTCAGCGTCAAGTTTCGGGACGTGGAGATGTCCCCGCAACAACAGGTGTACAACAAGTCAGTCAGCATAGAAAATCAAAGAAGGAGAAGAAAACCAGCAGTAAGTCATTGATCTGTTGGTGCACGTA
>JBBPCW010283984.1:0-10790 GCA_037974425.1 Phenacogrammus interruptus
GTTTATGATTTACTTGCACTTTTTGGTCCCTCTGTGATTCCGTATTACTTCAATCATGTCTTCTCCGTCGTACCGTGGATTCTCCGAAAGACATGTACCGGACTGTGACCCATGTACCGCGACGGTTCGGTACAAATACATGTACCGTTACAGCCCTAGTATTTCTGCACTACTTAAAAACAGACATCTCATCTTTATCAAGGGTGCCAATAATTATGGAGCTGACTGAACAAAACCCTGCCTTTAACACTGAGACAAATGTGAAGACAATACCGTGAAGATTGTAGCTGCCACAGCGTAGATGAGTAGAGCTTTCTCGTTATCCTTAGCCACCTGCAGTTCAGTAGCAGGCAGAGTGCTGTTGGAGGACACCCGATGATCCACATAAAGCCACCAGAGAATTCCAGTACCACCTGAAACAGAACAGTATTTATGCAGTTTCTCTTCTATATATGTTGATATTGCTATTAAATGAACTTCATGCACACCTATCACTACATGCCTACAGGTTTATAGACACCTTTCCTAAATCAAGGGTATTAAAAAGGGAGACTGACCACCCCCCCCCCACACACACACCCCCTTTGCTGCAGTAGCAGCCTCTACTCTTTTTGGAAAATTCAAAACTGGATGTTTAGAACATTGCCGTGAGCATTTAATTGCATTCAGCCACAAGAACATAATGCAGTAACACCGCTAACTAAATTTCTTGTCAAAACATGACTCTTCCTTTAAAAAACATTCAAATGCAAGTTTTGATGCCAAGGGGTGCTAACCAATAAGTTGATATTTGCATACCTATGGAGCCGAGCACCACAATAGCTGTGAGAAGCCACACCAGAAGCGCCGAGATGAAGCGGATCACTGCCATAAGAATTATGGACAGAACTGCAGTGGACACAAGCGAGTTATAACATGTCAGTGAGTGGTGGACTGCTATAAGCTAAGCTAATATAACTTTTTTGGGCTGAGCAGTTGGGAGCCTGACTAGAGTACCTAGTGACAGCATACACAGCCCCATGATGATCTCCTTTGAAGTCATTACACCTGTGATGAGCCTGTGCAGGACACTGTTGTCGCTAACAAACGTGATGAGTGCCTCAGCAAACTTAGCATAGCAGGAGATGTCCCTTGGAGTGCAGCGGTGGAAGACAGGCAGAGACTTACTGCACATAGAACAGGGAAGGAAGAGATTAGCAATGCTAATGCATCTTAAAAATGGTACAATATCATTCCAACTGTTTAAATATCAATCTTTTCAACAGTATAAAAACAATTTTGGAGAAGAAACAAAATATTTCAGGTATAAGAACTACTAAAGTAAGTGATTCCAGAATTTTCAACAGTGCTTGTGCAGTAAATAGGCTATTATTATTTGAATGTAGTTACTTTAACAATTACTTTATGTGACTACAACTTTGTTGGGATTAAAAGATATTTTATTTGTAGAATTGAATTTGTTTGCCTTGAAGGGACTGGAAGTTTGGGGCATTTTGTAGCCTTGTTTGGGTCATCGGTGTATTGGATGGGATCCAGGTCATAGGTGCATAACCGAGACTCTGAAACCAAACAAAGAATTTCAGTCAGGTATTTAATTCAGTCAGGCATTTAATTCATTGTAGCTTTATCACAGGTTTTATGTGAAATGTCCATATTTCAGCCTGTTCCAAGCTAAGGGTTTCCAAATTAAAAGGCTAGAACTTTTTTTATAAATTAAAAACGTGCTAAGCTAACGGCTTAAAGCTACTCAGAGACTAGCTAGCTACATAGTACAAACTTGTAATTAAAGAAAACCAGACACCGGTTTAACTGTAGTTAATTGAGTAAATTCAGAAATAAGTAAATTCAGGAAAAAATAAACAGCTTATTACTAAATAAGTTGTTAACACTTATTGAGCAAGACACTTATTGCCCCAATATTGATGCCTTGTCAAAGTTTTGCATGTGTTTAAGTATATGTATAAGTATATAGTATAAGTATATGTTAATGTAATGAAAGCCAGTTCTTACTATTGTTTTCTGCAAAGTTCTTGAGGTCTTCATAAGTTTGGATTTCTGATTCTGGGCATCGGGGGACGCAGAGGGCTACAGACTTGATTTTCCTTTTCACAATGTCAATTCTGCAGGGGTCCAGGAAGAACACGTACCTGCAGAGTAGACAAAATAAAACTGGAGCTGCAAATTTGGACCTCGAGGAAAAGAAATAGGCAATTGCAGCATTTCTACAGCTGATCAAAATGAAGTCAAAATACACCTATAAACTAAAGCACAACACAATATTTTAAGACAGTTCAATAACAGTCACATTTCATGACACATCAAGAACATGCTAACCAGTATTTCCTTTCTCAAAGAAATCGACTGGCATTACTTAATGGTAGAAGAAGCGCTGTCTGACCAGATTCCCCATCAGATGAACCTACTCACTTTACCAGGCTGGATGCACTTGCAAAGCAATGACTCAAACACATACTTTCAGACCCACAGCAGAGTGTTTTATCCCAGCTGTAAGGAGAAGTGGGGCTTTTTACATTGATGTAGACCTGTTTTGCTTAGCTTAGGGGCAACCTCCAAGTATTAACGGTGAATCAGGAGCTTAAACTGAACATAAAAAAAAAACGGGTGTCAAACTCCAGTCTTCCAGTTCCACAGCACAGTTTTGTTTACTTATAAGCACTTAATTCAGCTCAACAGCTAATTATTAGGTCTATCATAGGTTGAAATCATGAGTATTAGATGTGGTTATATAACACTTTCATCTGTGCAGTCTGATTGGATGAAAAATGTTTTATCATTGTTGTCCAAAGATGTTCACAAGTCATTTTTACCAAATCCAAGTCTTTGTGCTCGAGTCCAAGTCAAGTCTCAAGTCTTTGAGTGAACGTTTAGATATGCTAATTGGCCACGCCCCATGATTCCAATTGGCTGTTGCCTAGCAGGGGGCGGGACTGCGTGCTGTGATATGCCCTCACCAACATGGAGGATTGCCTTAAATGATCTTAAATCTAAATATTAAATATGAAAAATATATCTCGCATTCTAAATGTTAAACTCCACAGTTAGATGGGGCTCTGTGAGCTCTTTCCAATGACCCCTCAAAAGTGATAAATAATTCCATGAAATGAACATTGTTTTCGAGTTATGACTCAGAGTCCGAGTCAAGTCTCAAGTCATTGAGGGCAAGTCTAAAGTCAAGTCACAAGTCTTTGTTTGTGCGACTTGAGTCTGAGTCTCAGACTCACGTCCCCATCTCTAGTGTTGTCCTATCAGGTAGTACATCTTTTACTTATCATGATAACATTCCACAATCCAAGCGGGTCCGAAGTAAGGAGCATGCCTCTAATGGTGAAACTACTTTTTGTGGAAAAAGGTTGGGGAGTGACATTAGCTGGAAAAGATAAAACAAAAATCTAATAGCTGGGACTGTCCGAAGGCAGGGTTGGGTACTAGCACAGTTCAGACCGAGAGCCAGAGAGAGAAATATATTTATCTTACACACTTGTTTAAGGTTTGGTCTTGGCCACTGAGCTTGACCCCTGGGATTTCTTTGTTCTTCTGACCACAGATGTTGCCATAGCTGTCATACCCGGATACGAGTCTGGAGGCTGCTCCCGTTGATATTGCGAAACCGCAAATGAAGAGCTACCGGAGACAATGTAAAAAGTGCGTTATTGGACAGCTCAACACAGTAGGAGGAGGACACCCTTATTCCAGCTGACTTCTGAGTTCAATAGCATCACAGTGAAGGTTAGGGCAGAGAGACTGAAGCCTTTTCTTGGACTCTCAGCCATAGATGTCTGTTGTATTGCTATGTGCTGCTTTCAGTCTTTATCGTTGCTACCCTTTTTTAAATGACATCAATTGCGCCTTTAAATAGGAAAAATAACGCTTGAGTGTCACAAGCTTCTAGGTGCCATTAAAATCTCTAAAAGAAAGGCTGTTTGGTTGAAATAAATCTAAAGTTGGAAATTACTTTCTTCTAATTTAACGAATTTATCTTACATGTCAGAAAAAACCTTCACATCTTCAAGATCATGATGTCATGATGCTATCAAACTGTGTTTGCCACATTGAGAAAGACCTAACTTGCAAACAGCAATTTGGCCACCGTTATCATACATGCCAAGTGCTTTTTGCAACGTTTTACTCACCATTCTTGTTTTCTTTTTGCAAATAATTGTTTATTGACTTTTCAAATGATACACACATAAATCAAAAGCAAAAACAAGTAGCAGTACCAGTATTACGCCTGAATCAACCACATAACTCACAGCTATCTGTATCCCTGATGGTGTCTCAGTGTAGGGAGTTATAAGCAGTCCATTTTGTTCATTTTTCCACATTTTTTTTTTTTGCTGAATCCTTACTTTCTAATTACTCTTTTTTCAAATTACCCAGGTAAAGTGTTTCAATGTCTTTGGCAACTCATATCCTAATATTCTCCTCAACTGTGACCACACATCCCAGATTATTTACTACATTCCCAAAATACATGTGTGTCATCCGCACTGTCTGCTCCACACACTCTCCAGCACAAATGTTGTGGACATGCCCTTTTGATCTTAGGAGTGATGAAGTATCCGAGTATCGACCCTAGAGCTGGATTTTGATTTCTGAACTTCACATGTATTGTACCAGTCTTTCGAACTCAGCTGGCATTTGTTTTCTTTTTCCCCATTTATCTCTAATATAGAGTGTGGAATTTCCTCTTCTCTGTTCCAGCCCTTTATATAATCCTGATAACTCGCTCCCTGTCTTCTTTTCATATGCTTTCCACATTATCTTGATCATACTGGATGGTTCCAAAGATATCTCTGGTTTCATGGATTTTTTAAGTAGTCCCTGACTTGTAGATATCTAAATAGGTCACAGTTATCCAAATCAATTTCCTCCTTCAATTCTTAAAAGCTTTTTAATTTTGTCTCCTTTGAGTAATGTTTGCACAATTGTAATACCATTATTTGGCCGTAAGGGTCCCTGGTTTAAACTCTGGGTCATAAGTTATCCAATTCGAGATGTTCTGCTCCTTCTCCAAATTATATTTCCAGTGTGAATTTTGCGATTGCATCCAGCTGTTATTTGGGACCATGCATTGTATGCAATATCTTCCTATTCTTCTTACCATGTTGTGGTATAACTTCAGTCACACCAATATACCAAAGGCTGTAGTTGCAAAGCGTGATAATATTCTTGTAGATGTTTTATTGCTATCCCCACTTTGTCCTGTGCAATTTGAACATTATTTCCTACCCCCCCTGGAGATATTTTTATCCCATTCTATAAATTGTGGTTTGGGGATTTTTATTGGTAATAATTGAAACAGAATTCTTGGCAGTACATTCATTTTATTTATTCTAGAACTAAAATCTAATGTGAGTAAAGACCACCTTTCCATATATCTTTGTAGATTTGCCTATTTAACACTGTGACCATTCACTTTTCAATGTCATGGGTCGGCATGGACATCACCAAGCTCCTCCAGCTGGACACCCTGTACTAATTAGTATCAAGGCACTCACCATTCCGACGTTGAACAGGGCAAAAAGGATCAACCATGGAATGTCTGTGCACCTGCGATCCTCCAAAGGCTTCCAGTCGTGCTTTTTCTGTCAGGGAACACAAGGAGTTAATACAGCCAGTACAGAAACTCTCTAAATGCTACCCTCTACCCCAGTTTTAAACACTGACATGGGATAAAGCTTGGTCAGAACTAGGGCTGCACAATATTGCAAATTTACCGTCATCGCGATATCAACATTCGCAATATACATAACGCATTTATTGACTAAACTGCAATAAATTGTGTTTTTCCAAAACTCTTCACCAAGTGCCACAGTGCTTTTTCTTCTGGCTAAGTACTAACTGTAATTTAAATTATGTTTACATTTATTTAAGATTTTCAACAATGTTCAATGGTTCAAATGTTTTATGGGAGGCATTAAAATGCTATGTTTAAGTAAATGATTTAAAAAAAAACATGTTTTTTCGCATAGACTAGTCTGTGTCTGGAGTCTATGTCACCAGCAAATCCAAAGCAGAAAAACATTAACACTATAAAAGTTTTTACTCACTTATCGCATGTGATCTCGGCATCGTAACACTCAACAACATTATCGCATGTTTTCCTAATATCGTGCAGCCCTAGTCAGAACCAAGCTTGAGAACTCACGATGGCATTATGCTGATGACATGCAGTATGTAGAGTACTGACAGTGTTAAAAACATGCCCACCCTCACATTCTTTCATGAGTTCTGAAGTTCAGAGCACCATATCAATTACCAAAATTCTATCATATTTCCCCATTTTAGGATCCCTAGATCATTGATTCCCAGTGCTGCTTCTCCGTTCGCCCTGTTAAACACACCTGATGCAAATAAGTAACTGGCTAATGAACAAGCCCTTCCTGTGCTGGAGTGTGTGTTGGAGCTGGAAAATACTAAAAAGTGCAGGATAGGTCCCAATCCTGGTCCCAAAGCCACTCTGCCCTGCACACCACTGCTCAAAACACAGCTAATCCGGCAACTTAACAGCCCCTTATTGAGCTGATTTGGGTGGTTTAAAATTGGAATAGCTTGTAAATGTACAGGACAGCTCCAGGACAAGGGCTGGAAACAATAGTCTAGAGCAGCATTTCTTAACCCTGCTCCAAGCACTGCAGGCTTTTAAAAACAATTCCGAACCTCATCCTTTGAGTCAGTGAAAGTGCTGTGGGTCTCCAAGAAACGCTGAACTAGAGTTAACTGATTTGAACGGCCCGACATGGCCAATGCTCCCTGACATTCGAGAGCAAGATACGTACCTTTTCTTTCTTAGTATTCAGTTTTGACCATGAAATGCATTTGCTAATTGCTTGTTGCAATCGTTATTTTGAGCTTATGCATTAAAATGCCATTGGAATAAAAAGTCTGGGGAGTAGAAGGAGTCCCAGCCCCCTAACCAACCTTGAGAATGGAATTTTTAGCAACTGTGATTATAGTACAGGTGTAAAGTATCAATTTGTCATATGTTTACAGCACACAGTGTGAACAAAATTATTCGTCTGCATTGAAGCAGTGGACAGCCAGGAACACACAGTGCCCAGGGAGCACTGTGACCGGTATCAGTGTATGAGAGCTATGGCAACATCTGCCGTCTGAAGAACAAAGAAATCCCAGGGGTCAAGCTCAGTGGCCAGGAAAACCCTTAAACAAGGAAACAAGACGTTAAATTGCTCAAGGATAACTAAGAGGTGCCACTAGCAGTCCTGGTACGTGCTAACCACTGGGAACACCTAATCTCTTGTTTTGGAGATGGTCTGCTCCAGTGGTTGCCGATTTTAAATACTCTCAACTGTAACTTGATACGAAATTCATTCTGTGTCTAACTCATTCATCCAAGTAAAACAGACCAAACATACCTCACTAGGTGCCACTAGCAGTCCTGGGATTCGAACCCACGACCTTCTGATTGCAGGGGCAATTCCCCAACCACTAGGTCACCATATACACATATATCCTCATATATACAAATATATATTCAGTGTTTAACGTGTTTACCTCTGTGCTGCCGCAGCATCCCATTGCAGGAAATTCCTGAGCCGAAGATCGACAGAGGAAACAGTGGCTGTAAACCAACAGGGGAGTTGTCTCGGGTGTGGAATGCGAGTCGAAAACAACACTGATCCTACGCAGCTAGCACCCTCAGATAGCCTTCAACAAAACGCACACCGATCGCCTGTCCAATCTGTCGAGTTTTATTTAAAACTTAGCGTCTCCCTTTCTCGAAACCGCCCAACAGGATCAACTTCCTGAACAACGTGAATACGAGAGAAAAGGGAAGGCGGAGGCGGATCATGCTTGGGCAGCGTTTCCCGACCGCTGAACAGTAGCTCATGTTTAGCTTAAATACTAACCGATGCAGCATCTAGAAGTCCAAGCTGATCCTAGGTCAGCCCGTCCTGACTTTTACTGGCTTGGCGGCAGATTTGACTAGCAAAGAGAACCATATAAACAATGAAGCTTAGAAACTTGTAGAGACTAGGGCTATATCGATTTCTTTATAGCAATATTGACATACGGAATAATATCAGTGTAATGCGAATTTTATATATCGTAATATATTCTACATAAGAAAAACACAATACTTTCTTATTTTTCATGTTTTTTAATGAAGACATTTCCTTGTTAGACGATCAATCACTTTGATCAGATAACGTTGTTTTGTTTGAAAGGGTCAGCAAATCGGTCGATAAAATAGTGCACGTTTATTCCCTTCATTGTTTCCGGATCTGAAGCCACGCCTTCTTTTCTTGGCTCCCCATCGTTGCTTAGCAACCGCAAGCCAGTATGGTCTTTCGGTTTGAGAATCAGCATGAAAACCCTATTTTATTGTACTTCATGTGTAGTTCGAGCCAGCTTCTTCTTTTTTCACCTTCGGTTTCCACAGCAGATCAACCATTTCTATTTCCTATTCTCTGCATTTTCACGCCAACTGCCTGCATGTGACCCCTCACCGCATCCATAAACCTCCTACTAGGCCTACCTCTTTTTTCCTATTCCCTAGCGGCTCCATCCTCAGCATCTTTCTCCCAACATACTCAGCGTCTCTTCTCAGCACGTGTCTAAACCAACCCAGCTCCGCTTCCTGTCTTTTCATCAGTTCCACTCTCTCCAAATTACTTGTTCTACTGTCTTGTACGTCTTCCCTTTCACTCTTGCTAGTACTGTCATGGAGAATTGTCTCAATTGTCTGAAAGCCTGAAACTTATTCTATGTCATGAAATCAAACAAAGGAGCAGCAATTAGAGAGCTCCCTCCAGGACAAACTTAAACAAGCCTCAGAATTCAACACCCATTTTTGATTCAACCCACTTACTGGCTTTCCACCAAGTTGTAATCACCCCGTTTTCATATCTTCACCTTTCACTGTTTCTACTAATAATTAAAAAAGCAGTAATCACCACTTAATATTCAGTCATATCTGGCCCCACTTGGACACCAATAAGTTCATAACTGGGTATATCGCAGTTTTAAAAAAAAACAGGCCAATGGGCCTCATGAACACCTCGTGTCAAGTTCAGTCTACATAGAATAATTTTAGGGTTCATTTGACACAGTTGATGTGTAGCACCCTTGCTTTCAAAGACATGTGCAATGGAAAGAGGTTCATTCGTAGATGCTTGGCTTCAACTAATATTCATTGGGGACCTTTGGGCCTTCCTTGTCGCCTTATTCCCAGCACTCATTTGCTCAAAAGTCTGAGGGAGAGAGTTCAATAGTTCATGCTCTCTTACTACATGCTGGTTCACTTTAATACCATGCATTTCTACCATCTCAGTCATAAGATAGGATACACCTTTATTAGTCCCACAAGTGGGAAACTTGCTTTGTCACGACAGAAAGTGGACAGTACAAAGGTAAGAGGAGCAAACTGCATCTGTATTGTAAAATATAAACGTATATGCATGTGTAAACTATATGTAGATTTAGGCAAGTTGTATGTATGTGCACAATGAGTGTACGTATATATACAGAGTGGATATATAGTTAAATATAAAAACACTGAAAACACACACACACACACACACACACACACACACACACACACACACACACACACACACACAGATGCACAATGAAGTGAAAGGCATTGACGATAACAGTAGAAATGCACCAGAAAAATTGTGCATTTTAAATTGCGCATTTTACCCAATTTAGTTCCACCCAAAAAATGCATGTGTTGCATCAGAAAAACTGCACTCAAGTAATATTGCACAGAAGAGAAACTACCTTGGTGTATTGGATGTGTGTGTGGTCCTCTGTGCAGTCTTTGTTGTAAAAAATCAGGTGAAATGTTGCTGTTGAGGTCTTTGGAATGCGGAGTCTTTGACACTGATACCACACAAGAGGTTTTCTAGAGCTGTGGAACTCTCCCCAGCATACCCTGCATAGTTGATCCGTGCAGGACCTGACAACCCTTCAGCTGATGCCACCTGGACCTGCTGCCTTCCGGGCTTTTATCCTCCTCAGTTCCCTCCTAACCTGGATGGTTGAGAGAGACAGGCTGGAGCCGTGCACTGGATGCTGTGGTTGGGGAGGAGTAGCAGTGAGCAGAGTGTGTGGAGGAGGTGTGAAGTGACTGAGGTGGAACAGAGGTTTGGGTGGGGGGTATCTGTAGGAGATGTTAAAGACTGCACCCAGGGTGAATCAAACCTGTTGAAGAAGTGATTGAGTTCATTTGCCCACCTCACATCCCCCACCAGCAGAGAGTTTTGTTCTTTGTGGCCTGAGATGGTTCTAATACCTCTCCAGACTTTGTTCATGTTGTTTGCTATCACTGTTTCACTGAAGATGGTATTCTATCTTCTGCCTGTAGCTGTCCTTACCATCATCAGTCCATCCATTTCTCAGTATCTGCCTTTCTCAAATCACTTCTGTCACTCTCCTTCACCCTTTCCACCCTACCTGCACCCTTTTTTCCACCTCTATTTCACACTTTCACACTCTGAACTGTTGACTGCCTCTTATCCACACACAGGAATTCTGTCTTAGTCCTACTGACCTACATTCCTCTCCTTTCCAGAACATATCTCCATCTATCCAGGGTCTCCTCCATTCCCTTAACAGATCACTATGTCATCAGCAAACATCTTAGTCCACAGGGACTCCCGTCTGATCTCATCTGTCAACCTGTCAATGCTATAGCCAACAAGAAAGGGCTCAGAGTTCATCCTTGATTTAAACTCTTCTTTAAACACATCAGTCACTCCTACCACTGAAACAATGTCACACTGCCCCTGTACATATATATA
>JBBPCW010284012.1:0-21880 GCA_037974425.1 Phenacogrammus interruptus
CCCTCGCAGCTGCTTGGTGCTGGCTTGTACTGAGTGACAGCCTGGATGCCCTGCCATAAACTACGAGAGTCTTTTGTATTTGTGAAGTGGCTCTGAATCTTTTTTCCGTGTGCTTGCTTTGCTTGTCGAATGGAGTGAGAGAGGTGGGCTCTGGCAGTTCGGAGAGCAGTTTTATTTCCAGAGCGGAAAGCAGCATCTCTCTCTCTCAGCCGTGCATGCACCTGTGCTGTGAACCAGGGCTTCTCATTGGCTCTGGTGGTGATGTTCTGAGGGTAAAATTAATTTTAATGAAACCACACCTAATCAGATTGTTTTCTCAGCCCCACAGGAGCTTTTCTACCTTTGCTCAAAATGCATTTGCAGATCTTTGTAATTTGGGACTTAGATTAAGTTCTTGAACGTCTAATGAGAAAGAGTGGGGGATTTTTGTCAACAGCACAAAACCTTTAATGGGCACCAATTAAGTGGATCGTTCTTGACAACAAAACAGCGGTAAACTTTTTTAGCCCCTAATTGGCCGGGCCAAGGTGTTCCTCGAGTAAAAGTGAGCCCGCAGCGGATTCAGGATGGCAGATTTATACTCACATCGGTTCTTCAGTAATACACAAAAGCTACAGTGTGCCTAAGTGACGGTAACAGGACCCAACTCAATGCAAACCTCTTCTAATTGTACAAGCCCGAGCCCCTAGAACCCCTTCGTTATGACTCTGGGGAGCTTGGTTATGTAAATGTGGAGGGAACCGCAGAGGCTGACGAATCCAGAGAACCTTCTAAATTTACTGCAAGTTATCCTTATATGACTGGGCGCGAAAGGAGTCCAGGAGGACCAAACACTGCAGGTGCGGAAAACATTCTAGTTACAAATTGGCTCTGGTTTATGTGTGGAAGCCCATTCCTGCAGGACAGGGGAGAGGAAAAAAATCAACACTGGCAGCAGACTTTTCACAAAGCATCTCCACTTGTTTCCTCAGAACGATGTCTCCGTATCATTATTGCAATGTTTTGACTTCTTAAATAATAGGTGCTGAAAATGGTAAACTACTATATGCAGTACTTTACAGTCTTAAGCCAACACCTTCATTTCTTCATATTTTGTTTCCATTTGTTCACTTTTCTGTAATTTAATCTCTTCAGTGTGTCAGAGATCAGGCAGTCTGACAGGAAACAGGAGTTTTGCAAAGACAAGGTAATTCAAAGCAAAATGTAACAGAAAAAAGGGGCGGCTCAAGGCTGTTGCACAGTACCGAATTTGAATTTGAAGGTTAGAGAAACAGCTTTCCAACAAGGTGACTCAAGGCAAAATATGAAGAAATGACAAGCGAGTTTTCCACAGGACTGTAAACCCCTGGAAAATACTTCCTGCTTCCAGCTGCATACAATACACCAAGAGTCTAAGTCAATATTTGTACACATTTCTAGCAGAATTGGAGGGAAAGAATAAAACATGGTTTTTCCTATTTAACAGAAGTGCAGACTCACAGTGAGACTTTTCCCAGGCTGAAGGTAAGATGAAGTTTTAACAGAGCAGAGCAAAGAATCCTCAGTTTTTCCAAATGTAAAAATGAGCTGAACTTCACTGTGTTGCCTTTTTGCCACAGAGTCTGTTTTCACAAACCACCTCAGGAGCTGGAGCACGGATCAGTTTGTGTGATGTCATGAATACAAAAGAATCTATCTGATCCCAGATCAGTCCATGGTGTCATCTGAGGTGGCCGTCTATAGCGTTGAGCCATACTGTGTCCTAAACCAGGTCCACAAGCCTTAATGAAGATATGGATGTGGGGTGGTGGTGGCACAGTGGGTAGGTACTTGCCTCTAGACCAAGAGGTCATGGGTTCGAATCCTACCCCCAGCACACCACCAATGGGCTCCTGAGCAAGACCCTTAACCCCAAGTTGCTCCAGGGAGACTGTCCCCTGTAATTAGGGATTGGAAGTCGCTTTGGATAAAAGCGTCTGATAAATGCCGTAAATGTCTGAGGTCCAAAGAAGTTTTAGGGATGAAGATTTAGGTGGCTACCGACTTCCAGAGATGTTCTCAAGTCAAGTCTCAAGTCTTTGAGTGGCAATGTTTACAAACGGCAACTCTAAATGTGGGATTGTTGAGCTCGAAATGTTTGGAAGATATGCTAATTGGCCACCCCCGTGATTAAAATTGGCTGTTACTTAGCAGGGGGCAGGACTGCATGCTGTGATATGCCCTCACCAACATGGAGGATTTACCTTAAATTATCTTAAATCTAAATGTTAAATATGGAAAATATCTCACTCTAAATGTGAAACTCCACAGTTAGATGGGGCTCAGTGACCCCTTTCCAACGACCGCTCAAAAATCATTATTAGCCTAAAACCGTTCACCTTGGACAAAAGTAAGGAGACACTGGGGCGAGGTGAGCGGTTTTCAGGTTGTTGGAAAGGGTGCAGGATATAAATAAATAATTCCATGAAATTAACCTTGTGTTTCCTGAGTCCGAGTCAAGTCTCGAGTAGTTGAGGGAAGTCTAAAGTCACAAGTCTTTGTTTGTGCGACTAAAGTGTGACTCGAGTCCGAGTCACAGACTCCAGTCCCCATCTCTGCCGACTTCTAAACTACATTAACCTTGTAGCTCTAGCTCTGAAGCTTAATTTAGACTTTGAACACATCTCGACTGATCAACCATCCATCAGGGGTCGATGGAAATCTGTAATTTTTATGTTTTGTAGAACTGTTGCTTTAAAGATATTACCGATTTTAGCAAACAGACTGAAGGTTTGGAAGGTTTTCCTCTTCTCTACAGTTCCTTTAATACCCGAGCTTTTATTTTAGCATCGCACCACTGAACAAATACATTATTTCCACTCTAGAGAGGCTCCGTTAGATTCATTACACTTGAGGCTGCAGTTTTTTTTGCTGTTTGTTGAAGTCTAATAGGTTTATTACAGTCTCGGTAAACAGTGTGATAGAGGATCCAGTCTGGAGGTCCCAGCGTTAATCCATCACAAGGATAAGTCTGAATTTTCCAGCATGTTTGTGTGTGTTAGGATTTACTAAAGCATAATGAATGCGGGGTGACTCTCAGTTCAGAGGGGTTTTTTTTTACTCACAGCTGGGGCTGAACTGTATTAAGAATGCTGCCAAAATCAACAAAGCTTTTTGGAAACGTATAGAACCCCAGAATTTGCTTCATTTAGATGAGATGCGGGTGAATAGCAGTGTTTGTACTATTAATGCATCTGTAAATTGGGTCATGACACAACAAGAAAATAATTACCACTCATGAACAACAGATTTCACACAAATACCTGGACTAAAGGAATAGTTCAAAGAAAAAATCGACCTTACTTTTCACTTTTTAAGTTGAAAACTGGAGCTGCGCGGCTAATAAACAAACACAAAGTCAATAGTCACTCTAATTGTTTACGTAAAAATACATACAAAGCCTGCCCCAAACGCATCAGCTCTTCATTAAGGTGGACCAGACTCGTGGACGTGGTTTAGGACAATTTATGACTTCCTGTGAGCTGTAAAACTGAACTGAACTTCATTTATGTTATATCTCCAAGCGTATATTATATTTAAAACTTACCTCAACCAACTCAAACTGTTTCATTAAGGTGGATCAGACTTGTGGATGTGGTTTAGGACACAGTATGATTTGTGAGTTTTAAAAATGGACTGAACTTTACCCTGTGCACTAAACCACAGTCTTCTCTATTTTTACTGAAGCAGTTTGAGCTTTAGGTATGTGTTTATAAACTAAAAAGGAGAAAAATTTTGGACTCCAGGCATGCCTTGACTGAATCAATCACATCTGGACTCCCTCTGGATATTTCATTTTTCACATTTAATCAAGCAAGGATTCTATCGTTTCTATACAGTAATCCCCCGCTTTTTGTGGGGTGAAAAAACGTGTTTTGGTTAAAAAAAAAAAAAAGCCTAAAAATGCCCATTTTTATAGTGTAAACTCTAAATATGCCCCCAAATCTGCTCCCAGAACACTTTAATTTCACTTTAAACTCGGTTTAATGCATTACTCTTAAAGAAAACGTAAAGGTAAATAAATAATCAAAATCAGAAAACTTTATTGCTGATCCATGTAAAACTGAGGGGTTGCTGTATATGTAGGTGTGTGTGGGTGTATATATATATACATAAATAAAGAATATTAGATATAGGTAAATATAAATATGATACATACCTAAGTGCACTAGTTAAATGAAGCTACATGCTTCAGTGTATTACTGCTACCACTGGACTGGTGTTATCTACGTTAGACTGAATCCACGAATGCTGATCTGCATAAAACTGAGGCATTACTGTATTACATATAGAAAAACTCTTTGCCGGTTCGAATCCATGGACATGATTTTGGGGCAACTGGCCATAAACTGTGGAGAGAATTGAGTCAGAAACTCAGTCACCTGACTGAGATACACTGGAAACAAGAACCTGATACAACTTCAGTACCACCACAGTACAGTTTAGAACCTGATACAACTTCAGTACTGTTTAGATACAGCAAACCTGTGGAAAAGAGCCTATAGGGAGATTCTGGCTGGAAATTTGTTTGACGAGAGAAAACAGGACCAATGGACTTGACACACAAGATGGCTCTGTTCATGTTTGTGGACCAAAGAACCACTGAAGGATGTGGTGAAGAGCTGAAAACCATGCGGGCTCTGGATCTGAAGGTACGGAACCTGCAGTGAGGGATGTGAGGAAGTAAGTGCACGTTGGTCTTGGACGTTCGGAGCAGCGTGAGCACAGACCAGCAGGGTGGGAGGGGGCACAATGTTCTTTGTTCGGCTATTTGTTATTTTTGGTGAGGGTTAATTAGACTTGACAGCTTTCATCCTTGCTAGAATCACAGTTCGTTTAATAACTGAGACACGTTCCTACCTCATGTCAATCTGAAAGTCTCGCACTCTGGGAGCAATTAAGAACACATTGTAATCTTGGCCGAGATCTCAGTGTGACGTTACGTTTGTATTACGTCCAGAAGGAGCTGCTCAGTTACTCAAAGTGCTCTGTCAGTTGCACAGCATGTCCTCTAGGAACCTCTATAAAGAGTGATCAATTAAACAATCGTTCTGAACAATCACGTTGTTCCACTGTAGCAGCCGCATAAAGCCTCAGCTGCAGCTAAAACCGAGCCTTGGGTTTCGGTGCGGTGCAACGTGACGCGACACTCTACAACTGCTTTGGAAAGTTGATGAAATTGGAACAAAACAGCAGAACAATAGCTTAATTACTCTGCCGCGCTCAAGAGGGTTTTAATGCACTGCAGGTTCTTCTAATCTCTTTTTAAATACAAGAGAGAAGAAATCTATAAAGCACACGTTGGTCCCGTCTGCTTCCAACTTTCTGGGCCTTGGTTTACAAGATAAAACAATGCCAATCTGTTAAAACTGTCAAACACACCATTCAGTGCAGTAAAGATCAGAATAGAGGCTTCATTTAAAGTTCTGCCAGTTAAATTGCTGATGTGCCACCTTAAATACTGCAAAGAAACAGCTTGAATACAATTGATCCACCTTAAAAGCTGCAGTGAAGCAGCTTAAATGCTGATGTTCAACTTTAAATACTGCAGTGAAATAGCTGCTTAAATTTGGACTCAAAACACTTTTGTCTTATTCTTGACTTAGACTTGGTCTTGAATCAGACTTGGACTTCTTTGGACTTATTCTCAATTCAGATTCGAACCTTTTTGGACTGGTCTTGATTCAGACTTAACCCTTTTTGGACTCAGTCTTGATTCAAACTCGAACCTCTTTGGACTCGTTTCAGACTCGAACCTCTTTGGACTCGGTCTCAATTCAGTCTCAAACCTCTTTGGACTCGTTCTCGATTCAGACTCGAACCTCTTTGGACTCGGTCTTGATAAAGACTTGAACCTCTTTGAATTCAGTCTTGATTGAGACTCGAACCTATTAAGACTCAGTCTTGATTCAGACTCGAACCTCTTTGGACTCCATTCAGACTCAAACCTCTTTGGACTCAGTCTTGATTGAGACTCAAACCTCTTTGGACTTGTTTGGTCTTGAACTCTCTCAGCATGGCTTCCCCTCTGGTACCTAATTGAGTTGTTAAGTGTTTTAAACCATTCTAAACCATCCGAGGCTCCAGCAGGTCCCACATGGTGCCACCTGAGTTTATTATCTATACTTCCTGAGATAAACTGCTCTGTGATACTGATACACTGGTGCGGATGAAAACACCACAGAAAGTTCTGCTAAAGGCAGTGCCAACAATAATCGGCATCAATCGAGCCTGTTTCATTTCATCACGACTGCAGAGTGCAAGGCTACGTCCCTGGAAGACTGGCTGGAGAAATTTCTGCAAATGGTTTATTTAAGGGATGCCAACACCTTTTTCAGGTTACACAAGCCTCCGTCAGCTTTTCTTTTGTTCTCCGACATTGCCACGTCCCCCTGCAGGAGCACCCGGCTCTCTGACAGGATATTACATTTAATTTCATGACAGCGTGTCAGCGGTGGAGAGCCTGAGCCTGCCTGGAGATTTTGGGTCACATTATAGCCATTCTGGAGCAGCACTTGTTATCAGACTCTGCAGCTCCGGGACAGAGGCCAGCCGACAGCACCTGAATGAAATCGGTGGCAAAAAAATTGTAGCGTTTTATAGCACTTCAAGGCTTTTTTAGTAAAAGAAATTAGTACTGTGAAAAACACCTAAGAAAATCATACAGTTTACTACTGTTTACTTGTGTTATGTTAGTGTTAAAACTAATGCAAGTAACATTTATACAGTAACGAGTGGTTTTATATACAGCAAAGTGTTCGCCTAACCTTTTCTAAACATCTTTCTTCATGGAAGCCCAGTGTTACCTGAAGCTCCATACCTTCATTAGATTCAAATTTTGATACTTTTTAATGCTTTTTTGTTTGTTTACATTCATTTTATATGAACGTCTGTTTTTTGCTGACAGAAAGAACCCCACTGCTGATTTAAGTGACTTCAAACAGTTTGCATACCTAAAACCTAAAACTTTTGCACAGTTTTGTATGTAGAATTATGACAAACCAGAGGACCTTTTATTGGTTGATAGAGACAAGTATACAGATCTTTATAGCACCAAAAAGTCACTGACTGGTGTTCTGATTCTAGGCTGAATGTACTGGGGAAAGGTGCCGTTATAGAACCCTTACATCATGTGACGATTCTATAACTGTGAAACCAAACCCCTTCATTTTATCCCTTAAAATTACCTTAATTTCGAGAAAGGAAAATTAAAGGCGTAAAGTGCATAGATTAAGGCTTATTAAGGGGTAAAACTTTTTCAAATATGCCCCTTAAATAATACAACCTTTAAAATTAAATCCAATTTTAAGGTAAAATCATGGGGTCAGTTCACAAATTAATGGCCACTTGATTCAAATTAAGGGGTTTTGGTGTATTTTAAAGGTAAATTAAGGGAGGGTTAAGCACATTTTAAGTAAACTGTGTACAAAAATGTTCACATTAAATCATACAAGAAGGTACTTTGGCTGAATGTACTGTATAAAAAGTGCCGCTATAGAACATTTCCATAATGCAAAGGTTCTTTGAATCTTAAAAACCCTAGACTGAAGGGTTCTTAAGGGAAACATAAGTGGTTCTTGCTCCGAGGAACCCTTTCCACTCACCTTCAGGTGCTAAACTGGATTTCTTTGCGGATTCTCGTGGTCTGATTATGTGTAGCAGGCCTGAGTCGCTGCAGTAACGAGAGCATTCACGCCTCCAGACGTCTGAAGGTCTCGTATTCATCGGGTGTTAGTTAATAACATTCAGGCCATAAACACAGGCCATAATGTCGTGGCATTTTCAGTCTCATTATCGCACCTCGGCTAAATTTTGTCAGCGCGAGATGGATCTGTAAATTCAAAACGACACCCTTACAAGCTCTCGCCTCAGGCAGGTAATTTAATTCACGAGACACTGACTGAAGCTTCTCAGGCGGTGAGAACACTGTGCACTGTTCATTGCAGAACGTTCTCCCTCATGCCTCAAAGTACTAAGTATTAACCCGTTTAATCCCAAATTTTTGCATGCATTTTACTCTTTAGACTTCCCTAACACACAATATGTTTGAATTTTTTCATTACATGGTAGTTATGAAAGTGAAAATGTAGGTTTTATATTCGGCAACAATTGATGCCGATGGGAAACTACATAGTCTAAATTTCACCTATTTTGACCTATTTGACCTATTTACACCCACTCTGTGGTACATGTGTAGGGAATGGGTATGGAACCCCTAGACCCTCTGCGACCACTCACACGGTGCAGGGCCCCCCCGGTGGAGGGCCATCCATGCACTGAAAAGATCCAAGACCCCAAGGCCTGCCCCCCAGCAGGGCGGATCCCACCGCAGCGGCCCATCTGGTCACCCCCCAACAGGAGGCCGCTCTTCCCACCAAGATCTCATGTAACACCCCCTGGAAAAAAAAAGATAAAAAAAATAAGATATATAGAATAAACAGCCAAAATCTTTGACAGGTAGTATAACTAGCACTATGGCTATGAGTTATACTAGTGGCAACAGTTGTTACCGTGCTTACATTTACTCTTCTTACGGTGAAAAGAAGCATGCAAAAGGGTAATAGTAGTAGTAGACCCTTTAGAAAACGTGTTCAAAATATTTTAGTAATATCTGTTAATTAAGGTATTTTATGAACTTCCTCTTGAACAAGTTTGAGGCAGACATTTCTTTCCAGAGGTGCAGGCTGGATGTAAAGGGTCGTGGTCATGTCTCCATTCACACAAGTCACATGACATTGATACAATTTAGGGGAGACAACCTCTTTTTAATTTTTTTTAACTTGCATTAGCTGCCCAAAGCCAAAACAACACTTTTAGAGCTTCCAAAATAAAAGAAAGGCAACAATTGTTGCCATTGGGATTAAATGGGTTAAGTATTTAGGCCACTGCAAATACTGGCAGAATGTCTGCATGTTGAAGGTGATGCACTATGTGCCCCCCCCCTAAGAATTACTGGCTGGATTTACATGGAGACTGACGTTCTGATTACAATATAAGGCACATAAAAAAAGTCCATATAAACGAAACAGTCAAATAAAAAAGGCCAAACTGCTGTAAATTTTACTCGTTAGTTTAGAAGACAAGTTTAAAGCTTTTCACGAACCAATAAAAAACCAAACATTTCAGCCGGATTACCTGCCGACTCCGGTGTTTGCCTGGTGATAGACGATCCTCAGAGGCATCCAAGGAAGATTACTGTACAGCTGGATGGTAGAAAAATAGTTTTAAAAAAGTCCATAAAACACAAATAAATCCTGGATCTGAAAAAACATCCAAAAAATCCAAAAGCTCCAGAAAACTTAAAGGACAACAGACTTCAAAGCTAAAGACAAAAGTGGCTCGATCCCACCGACTTTCTGTTTTATGGCATTACGAGATAGAAGGAGAACGTTCTACAGCAGCATGAAGGGAGAACACAGTGGAACGATATGAATGAAAAAAATTCTAGAACAGCGTGAGTAGTAGAACAGTGTGAAGATGTGAAGAGAGGAACTGTTCCTAGAACGGTGCGAAGAGGAGGACATTCTGGACCAGCATGAAGCCCATTCTAGTGAAAAGGAGAACTGTGTGTGGGAAGGTTAAGGATGTTCTAGAGCAGTGTGAAGAGAAAACCAGTTTCTAAAACCATGTGAAGGCATGGATGTTCTAAACCACCCTGAAGGGGGCACTTTCTAAGACAGTGTGGATAAAACAGACTGTAGAACACTGTGAGGAGGGGGATGCTCTAGAACAGCATGAATAGGGGAACAGTTTCCAGAAGAGTGTGATGGGAAGAACATTCTAACACACTGTGAAGAGGTGGATGTTCTAAAAAACTGTGAAGAGGTGGATGTTCTAGAACAGTGTGAGAAGGAGGATGTTCTAAAACACTGTGAGGAAGTTGATGTTCTAAAACACTGTGAGGAGGTGGATGTTCTAAAACACTGTGAGGAGGTGGATGTTCTAAAACACTGTGAGGAGGTGGATGTTCTAAAACACTGTGAAGAGGTGGATGTTCTAAAACACTGTGAAGAGGTGGATGTTCTAAAACACTGTGAAGAGGTGGATGTTCTAAAACACTGTGAGGAGGTGGATGTTCTAAAACACTGTGAAGAGGTGGATGTTCTAGAACAGTGTGAGGAGGATTATGTTTTAGAACAGCTTAAATGGAGGATGTTCTAGAACAGTGTGAAGAGGAGGATAATCTAGAAAAGTGTGAAGAGAAGGATGTTCTTAAACTCTGTGAAGAGGAGGGTGTTCTAAAACAGTGTAAAGTGGAGGACTATCTAGAACACTGTGAGAAGGGGAACAACTCTGTGAAGGGGAGGACCTTCTAGAACAATGTGAAAACCGACAAAACTAGAACGCTGTGAATGAGGAGAACATTCCTTAGAGAACGTTTCAGTGGACCACTCTTAGAAGGACTAACTTTGAGCATCAGTACGGGGTGAAGAACCCTCTTTTAAGTTTAAACTGAAAGGTTCTAATTTTTTTCCATCCAGCATGGGACCCTTTAGGAAACATCAGTTCATATGAAGTGTGAAGATATTTGTAAGCGGCTTCCAGTAAAAGGTGCTTCACTGGAGGTCTTTCTGTAATTTAACTTCAACCCATGACTCATTTGCTGCACCTGGTGCAGTAAATGAGTCATGGGTTGAAGTTAAATTACAGAATAACCTTCAGTGAAGCACCTTTTACTGGAAGTCGCTTACAAATGTCTGTACGGTTTTTAAAGGGTTTCGAAAAACGAGGGGTGGTGAACCACACTCGAGGATCATGTGAGGAAAGAGTGACCCCTTCTGGAGAACTTCAGCCACAGCTCTGGAGCTGCAGGCCTTCAGTGTGGAGACAAAAGTCTAGACGGGACAACTTGACCCTTCAATTAGAAGAAAAAAACCCACAGCAGATCTGCTGATTCTATTTGAGGAACCTGTTTCTGGGTTACGTAGCAACTCAGTGTCAACACTTCCACCCTCATCAGGCCTCTAAATTCTCAACGACAGTCTGGAATGTTCTTGATTAGCCTGTAAAGACTTTTTATTCACTCCCAGAGTCCAGTGTGTCACAAACATCTAACATCAACTTCACCTCCTAAATCACTGTAAAGAGGATTTACACTCATATTTGTTCACAGTGGAGGTGAATGGAACCAGACATCTGCCTGTAAAAGTTCTTCATCAGATGGTTCTGGTTGCGCCGTCTGACACCTGAGACGTTCTACTGTGAAGGTTTTTTGATCCTAAAACTAAACCCCTTCGTGGTGGAGGGATACATGCAGGGCGTCGTGAGGTAAAATAGTCGCCAAAGAAAAGACATTTAGTTCAGATTCACTATTTTACATCATCAACCTCCATATAAACACTCAGAGACACGTGGAGCTTCACTGGGGGGACAGAGAGTAAAATGGTTGGATTAGTGTTGGAGACGTCTGGTTCCATTCACCTCCACTATATTAGTGTTGGAGACATCTGGTTCCATTCAACTCCACTATATTAGTGTTGGAGATGTCTGGTTATAGTCACCTCCACTATATTAGTGTCGGAGACATCTGGATCCATTCACCTCCACTATATTGGTTTTGGAGACGCCTGGATCAATTCACCTCCACTATATCAGTGTTGGAGACGTCTGGTTCCATTCACCTCCACTATATTAGTGTTGGAGACGTCTGGTTCCATTCACCTCCACTATATTGGTTTTGGAGACGCCTGGATCCATTCACCTCCACTATATCAGTGTTGGAGACGTCTGGTTACATTCAACTCCACTATATTGGTTTTGGAGACGCCTGGATCCATTCACCTCCACTATATTAGTGTTGGAGACATCTGGTTCCATTCAACTCCACTATATTAGTGTTGGAGATGTCTGGTTCCATTCACCAACACTGGGGAGAAATCTAAGGCTCTACAAACAACCGTTTTACACCAAACACACTCGGTTTAGAAACATTTTTGTCTCATAATGACAAAAAATATTTATTATTTAAAGACTATATTAGTGTTGAAGACACCTGGTTCCGTTTACCCCCAGTGACTTTGTGTCAGACGTTGAATTGTGACCTCTTTAATGTTTTCAACACACCTTCCACAGCCAGTTTGTGAAGGACGTGCTCCGCCCATTATGGGGCAAATGGTAACTAATGGTATTCTGAAATGCCCTGAAAGCCCCAGCTGTCTGCAGGCCTGTAGGGACCTGAGCCTCAGTAAAGTCCTGCTCTAATGAGAACGAGTCCAGTTTGAGTGGCAGCAGGACGCGGACCGTCATGAGACCCCTGTTGTTTTAGATTAGCAAGCTGTAAATTGCGTCAGTCAGGGATAAATATAGCCTGAAAAGACATCAGTGATGCCTGGCAAGGGCGATCAGAGTGAGCTCAGTGTTCACTGCTGCTCTGGTGTCACGGCTCATGCAGGTAAGTTTAAAACAACAGGTTTAATATGAGTGGAGGAGCTCAGGCAGGACAAAACAGGGGGACAGTATTGACTTTGTTTGTATCTGAAATGCCTGGAATACGGTAATCCCCTGCTATTCTCACTCTGTGTTTCAAATTCAGTCATTTTTTATTAGAACCAAACTAATAATTTTGGCAAAAACCACAGCAAATTCATGAAAACAGCAGATACAATAATTTATTTGGTGGCAATATATGATTCTTCATGTATTTTAGTGCCAGTTTTTGATACAATACAATTCGCTGACAGATGAACAGTAAATTATTGAACTGTAAAAATGATTGGTGATTACTCCTACATTTTACTGAATTTTTTTTAATAATTAATACATTACATTATTACTGTATTTACTCTACAAAATATTTTACCGTAGCGTACCGTATTGTACAGTAGGGATTCGGGTTTATCTTTATATATTTGTTAAGGGTAATGTATTAAACTGGGAGCAGATCTGGGGACATATTTAGGGTTTACACTATAAAAATAGGCAATTTTTCAGAGTGCACGGATTGGATCACTGTTTACGTTTTTTCATAAATTATATATTTTTAATAATTTAGAACTAAAATATGTAAAAAAAAACCACCATATCGCCACAAAAAAGCACTTCTGACAACGTCCGAAATGTAGGACAAGCATCTCACATTGTGTGTGCTACTGCAACCTATGACTACTGACCAGCCAATCAAAATGCAGCATGAAATTACGTTTTTATCCACACAACATACAAACAGTGTAATATCCAAACAGCATGAAGGTGAAACCGGTGCGCTGCCTCTTTGGATTTTTCTCCACACGTATCGATTTCAACCCACTAGTTGTGTTTCCATTCCAGGAATATCATTATGATACTTGTGTTGAGGCTTTTATTTGCGCTGCTGCTCATTGGGTGGCTCAGTCCTGGTGATGGAGAAGAAGAAACGAGAGCTGAAAATGGAGGGAATGGAGAAGATGGAGTGGAAGGCCAGCTTGACGGTCCAGTACAGGAAACGAGTAAATCTGATGACAGGCATTCCTGCGCCTTCTGGATGGGAGGTGTTCCTGGGACGCCTGGACACAGTGGACACCCTGGGAGGGACGGACGAGATGGACGTGATGGACCGAAGGGCGAGAAAGGAGATAGAGGTGAGGATGTACACCTTATTGTCCATAAGGTTCTAAACAGATGGAGAATGTTGTTCTTCTGGCCTTTTGTCAGTTGTTGGTTTCCAGTGAACCCCCCATCGATCATAATTTGGTGGTCCAACAAAAGTTCTAACCTGCCATCCCACTTTTTCATACTTTAAAATTCAGCACCTGCCAATACAGAAGTCTCTATGGAGCCCTGATTAAGACCCAAACCCCAATTACCGAAAGCCTAACTCAGACATACTTCAAAGAATTAAGACTTGGCTCTGACTCACACCATAGACTTGACTAAGACTCAGAATCCAGAGCCTTGAGGCTGTACTCAGACTCACTCTTCAAAGAATTAAAGGCATGCTGATTTGTTATGCTTTCATATACTGTAGTGTAGGTCCCTAATACTGGATCTGAAGTCTCTTTCTGAATTTCAGCCTTGGTGCAGAATTACAGCAACTTCGAACCGAGCCAGTCTTACAGTGAGATTTCCAGAGGACGAGCCAGTTCTGTGTCTGTAGCTTTAAATGATAATGAGGAGGAGAGAGGCGGGGCTAGGAGGAGAGAGGCAGGGCAAGGCGGAGGATGTGTGAGGGGCCTCTCACATGATCGCATGGAGCAATTTTTTAGGGAGCCAAATTCTCTGGGCAGGTAAAGCATGAGAAAGGGGAGGGAACCTTTCCCCTTATGACGACATACAGGCCAAATTCCAGATCGGGCCTCTGAGCTGTCACTTTCTCAGCGGCGAAGCTGGAGGATCAAAGCACTCTTTTCACCGATTGCCATTTCTAGCCACTGCAGGACCACAGGCAGGCTAATGTTAAAAAAAATCTCAAAAAGTCACATTTTCATGTCATGGAACCTTTAAGACATGCACCCCAGAGACCCAAGACTCAACTCAAACTCAAAATTTGACAAGGATCCCACCCTGAAACTCTCGACTCCAAAGACTTGAGACTTGAATAAAGCCACTTGTGGAGGATGATAATGCTGCTTTTCCACTAACTGTAATGTTCCACAAATTAACAGCTGAGGTTTGAGTCTTACAGGCACAGACATCCTTACCAAAAAGAGAAGTTCATTATACTCAAGTATAAGTATAGCAAGTGTACGGACCGTATACTTGCAGTGTACTAGAAAGTATATTAATTTGATACTTCTTCAGAATAAATTGCAACTTTTTTAAGTTCATAAAAGTATACTTTAAGTCTACTTTATAAGGTCAACTTTATATGGTATAATTTATATACTTTCTGTATACTTATAAGTCAAGTATACTTCACTATACTATTCTTAAGTATATCAAATATAGTATATGAAAAGTAAACTTCAGGTATACTGCCTCAGTTTTAGTATAAAATAAATGTACTCATAGTACACTTGAATAAACTTTTTGTTAAGGGCACTTCAAAGCTACACCCTTTATTTCCTTCTTACAGGCAACCCAGGAGATCAGGGCGAGCCTGGTGAGAAGGGACAGGCTGGTTCCTCTGGTCCCCGAGGGTTCCCTGGTACCCCAGGACTAAAGGGGGCCCGCGGAGAGAACGCCCTTTCCTATCACTCGGCCTTCAGCGTAGGCCTCATCAGCATGGTCCCGTCCACTAATGTGCCCATTCGCTTCAACAAGTTCTTCTACAACGACCAGCGCCACTACGACGACATTTCCGGCAAGTTCCGCTGCTTCCTCCCGGGGGTCTACTTCTTCACCTACCACCTCACAGTCTACACCAAGGATGTGAAGGTCAGCCTGTACAAGAATGACAAGACCGTCATGTTCACCTACGACCAGTACCTGGAAAGAAATGTGGACCAGGCATCCGGTTCAGTGGTCCTGAGGCTGGAGGCGGGGGACGAGGTGTGGCTGCAGGTGTACGGGGAGGAGAACGTTGGAGGAGTTTATGCAGATAACAACAACGACTCCACTTTCTCAGGATTTCTCCTGTACCCTGACATCCCAGAGACTGATCGCAGGCGTTGAGTAGTTCACAGCTGTAGTTTGGTGGAAAAACAAAAGTTTATCCTGAAGTATCCCAGGTGCATACGTCCATGCCTTATGTCTGAAATATGATTGGTGGAAACTTTAATCCCACCTATTAGCTTTAGGCAAAGGTCATACCTAAATCATCAAACAGACTTGCTTATCAAGTACAATAAGTGCATTAGAAACCACATAAGGAATTCTATTTGAGAATAAGTAACAACTCCACAAGGTTTTAGGCTTGCAGTTGGTACCATGCTAATTGATGTAATTGGTATAATACCAATTATTACAAATAACACAGGTCAAGTGGTCAAAACCATCATGCATATGTTTCTGTGGGTTCTGTAGTGTTTTTCATGCTGATTACAGATCTGTGTGTAGTGTCTCCTGCAGGTACAGTATTTGTGATGAAGCTAGTTCTATACTGCATGATAGTTGGTATAATGATCATATAATAATCATATGCTGAGTGTTTTTGAAGAAACAGTGGTAGCTGACTGACCCTGATCATTATATCTATGCCACAGTGTGGCCTCTCTGACTCCACACTGAAAATATTGAAACAGTTCTTGATTGGTGCTGAGGTTTAATAAAAAAAAACGCATGCCAGTCTATTGCAGATATAATATTAATCCTAATTTAAAAAGTTGATGTGACTGAAAAAAACTGAAAGCAGATCTGAAATCAGCATGAAAACTTAAAAAACTTAGAAAAGTATGTTTTGGTTTCTAATGATTACAAAAAAATATTGTTGACTTGTGTAATTGGTTAGTAAAGTGGTTTTAATAATTATTTATGGTTCAGTTTATACATCAACAGCAATGGAATCATTAGCCTAAGATGAAAGTCTGTACTGCATTCAATTCTAAAATGTACAGTTTGTATGTTTGTATCCTATCTTAATAAAAAATAAATGATTAAGGTGCAGGGATGGGATCCTAATATGTGGAGGTGTCTTAATATTTCAGAATAAAGTTGTTGGCATGACTTAGTAAAGCAAGGGAATGAGTTAAAACTGTTATGTTGTGGCCACAACATAGTAACAACATAATTAAGATTCTTTCAGGCATATAAGGCATATAAATCAGAATCCAGCGCTATCAACACACAGCATGAAACTCAGAAAAAGTATGAAGCACGAGCCTGCAAAAGAAACACAAGAAAAGATAGCATTACTACTAGGAACAATCAGGGCATGGTACAGAGCAGCACACAATACCAAAGAAAGACAAATACAGACTCACAGGACAGGGGTCAGGCTAGGATTTAAATACTGAACATAAATTAGAAACAGGTGAAACTCATAATGGTGGGACATAATACAAATGAAGCATGGTGAGTTGAAAGGGAGGAACGGAGGTGGATTGGGATACGGGATTGGAAATGGGGACAGACACGGAGACAGGAACGAAAGTAAACTATAAACTATAATGAAAAACTAATACCCGGGAGATGGGGAACGGATTCTACGGGGGGAGGACGAGGCAACTGTGACAGTACACCCCTCTCTAGGCCCAATCCCCTCCTGGGGATTCACCGGTACACGTCGCCGCCCGACTGGGCGCAGGAGCAACGGCTGAGTGGAGGGGCGGCCCCGAGGACGCGGGGCTGGGTGATCCGGATGTGCATGATGGTATTCATCTATCAGCTCCTGGCTGAGGATGTCACGAGCCGGAACCCAGCTCCGCTCCTCAGGTCCGTACCCCTCCCAATCGACCAGGTACCCCAGTCCACCTCTGCGACGACGCAAGTCTAACAGGGTGTGCACCCGGTGGGCTGGAGTACCATCTATGTCCAGGGCCTTGGGTGGTGTGATGGCCACATCGCCCTCGTGCAGGGGACTGGGATGGACAGACCTAAGGAGAGAAACATGAAACACAGGGTGAACTTTCAGGTCAGGGGGCAACTGAAGCTTAAAAGAAACAGGATTAACTTGTTTGAGAACTAAAAAGGGACCGGTAAAACGAGGGGACAACTTAGAACAGGGAAGGTTAAGGTGGATGTCTTTCGTGGAAAGCCAGACTCTGTCACCCTCCCTGATGGGAGGCACCTCTCTCTGCCGACGGTCGGCACGGTCTTTAAACCTCCGAACTGCCTTCAGGATGGATGTGTGTGCGTCCTCCCACACCCGCTCCGCCCGACGGAATCACTCGTCTGCTCCTGGAGCCTCCGTAGCGTTGCGGTCCCATGGGCAGAGTGGGGGTTGATGCCCGAGCACACATTCAAAAGGGTCAGACCGGTGGCGGAGTGGCGCAGGGAGTTCTGGGCGTACTCCGCCCAGACGAGGAAGTCTGCCCACTCGTGTTGCCGTCTATGACAGTAGGCCCATAGGAATCGGCAGAGCTCTTGGATGGTCCACTCTGCCTGACTGTTTGATTGGGGATGATACCCCGAAGTCAGACTGACCGCGGACCCCAAGTGTCCCAGGAACAACTTCCAAACTCTAGACGTGAACTGGGGGCTGCGGTCTGACACGATGTCCTCCGGGATACCGTAAAACCGGAACACAGACTGGAACAGAGCATCCGCGACCTGGCGAGCAGAGGGGAGAGAACGAAACGGAATAAATCGACAGCCCTTCGAGAACCTATCCACCACAACCAGAACCGTCATGTACCCTTTTGATGCCGGAAGATCTGTGACAAAGTCCACCACTAGGTGAGACCACGGTCTATCCGGCACCGGTAGGGGCATTCATTTCCCGGGTTGGGAGGGCACGAGGACTCTTCATGGTGGCACAGACTGAGCATGAAAGTACTGTCTGGCGAACATCCCTAGACAGAGACGGCCACCAGTACTTCCGTGCAACAACTTCCACCGTATACTGCCTCTCAGGATCTGGCATCCGCCGTATCGGGGCTGAAGTGAAAGCCTGTTTTAATTTTGAGAAGGCTTCTCTGGCAACATTATCAAAAGTGATTTCTTTTGGTTTACCTCGGAGGAGGGATGTTAAGGGGGCAGCCACTGTGCTATAGTTTTTGATGAAATGCCTATAGTAGTTAGCAAACCCCAGGAACCGTTGCACGTCTTTGACAGTCATGGGCTCTGGCCACTCAGCTACAGCGTTTACTTTCGCCTCCTCCATGGAGATCCCCTCCTGGCTGATGCGGTGGCAAAGAAATGTGACCTCCTTTTTGTGGAACTCACACTTCTCGGCCTTCACATACAATCCATGCGCCAACAGGCGGGTGGGGACCTTTGAACATGCGCCACATGCTCCTCAAACGTATGTGAGAATATCAAGATGTCATCGATATAGACGACTACAAACTGGTTGAGCATGTCCCTTAGGACATCGTTCACAAAACCTTGGAATACCGAGGGGGCATTTGCCAACCCATAAGGCATAAGCCGGAAGCCGTACTGAATGTGGTCTTCCATTCATCACCCACCCAAATGCGCACCAGATAGTATGCACTCCGGAGATCCAACTTCGTAAAGAAGATGGATCCCCGGAGCCACTCTATGGTGACTGGGATCAAGGGTAGAGGATGGGTATACATCATTGTGATGTCATTGAGCCTGCGATAGTCAATACACGGCCGGAGACCTCCGTCCTTCTTCTTAATAAAAAAAAAAGGTGGAGGTGGGGGAGCGCGATCGCCTGATAAACCCCTGCTCCAGGGTCTCGGACACGAATTTCTCCATTGCACGAGTTTCTGGCTCGGACAACGGATAAATACGTGACCGAGGAGGGTTTTTTCCTGGAATCAGGTTGATCGCACAATCCCAGGGTCTATGCAGAGGGAGACAGGTTGCCCTTGATACAGCAAATACTTCTTTTAGGTCTGTGTACTGTGGGGGAATTTCTACGGCGGCTTTGGACATGGGGCTTTCTATTGAGGTGGAGTGTACAGGGAGTGACTGAACGGAACAGGACGGGGACCAAGAAACAATAGTGTGCATTTGCCAATCTGTGTGAGGGTTGTGTAAACGTAGCCAAGGGATTCCTAAAATAATCTGGTGGTGAGATTGGGGCAGGACAATGAATGTGATGATTTCTGTGTGGGTAGTCTGAACTGTGAGGGAAATGGGAACAGTGTTGCAAACAGGGTGACCATCAAGGGCATGAACCGTGACAGGTCTGAACAATGGGCGTGTGGGGATGTGTAGGGAGGAAACCAAGAACTGAGAAATAAAATTCCCAGCCGATCCCGAATCTAAAAGGGCACACACAGAAGAAACTGCGTTAGACACAAACAAACTGGTTTACAAAATTGAATTCGGGGGCACTGGAGATGCCAGTGCCCAGCTTGTCCACAATAAAAGCATACCCCTGCCTGTTGTCGTTGTTGACATTGTTCCTGATGGGACGCCCCCAGTTGCATGGGCTCTGGGGTGGGCTCTCCGGATGCAGGGGCAACAGTGGCTGAGGGTCGCCTACGAAGCTGTGGGTTTTGACGAGGAAGAGAAGATCGATGGGCTGGCTTCGGATGGTCGGAGACCGTTTGGAAAGTTGTATGAAGGTGTCATAGTCTGTAGTGTTCACGCCACCACCCCTCCAGAAGGCAGCAGCCCAGTCCTGAGCCAGCCCCGTCAGCCTCTGGATCACCGTTGATATCTTTTGGCTATCTGTGAGTCCAGGATTCTCTGCAAAGTACAAATCACATGCCAGTTTAAAGTTGTGACACCCACTGGGATTTCCAGCATCTGGGAAACAGGTAAATTAGAAACAGGTGAAACTCATAATGGTGGGACGTAATACAAATGAAGTGTGGTGACTCAAAAGGGAGAAAGAGAGGAAGGGAGGAACGGAAATGGATTGGGATACGGGAATGCTGAAAAA
This sequence comes from Phenacogrammus interruptus, assembly GCA_037974425.1. Lineage (NCBI taxonomy): Eukaryota > Metazoa > Chordata > Actinopteri > Characiformes > Alestidae > Phenacogrammus > Phenacogrammus interruptus. The sequence continues at coordinate 20,336 of JBBPCW010284012.1, forward strand.
GGGGACAGACATGGAGACAGGAACGAAAGTAAAAAGAGAACAGAATACTGGGGACGTGATAAAAGAAATAAACTATAACGAAAAACAAATACTCTGGAGACGGGGAACGGATTCTACAGGGGGAGGGGGAGTTGACCATGACAGTTTCCTTTAAAATGATGCTTTAAAGAACAATATTTTTGTTTGGAAATAAAGAGAAATTCTTAAAAATGAAGGCAAAGCTGTTCAGTTCAATACTTGCAGCTAGAAAAGATCAAAGCTGAGAAACTGAACATTTTTGCAGCGGGAACTTTAAAAAACACATTTTATATGGAGATTATTCTCTTCGACATTTACACTCTGAGCAAATATGGATCCAGTTATGAGCTCCACTAATTTATTACATAATTCTATATTTAATAAAACATGCACTCACGTAACATTTACAGGACTGAAGTCACTTAAGCCATGGACAGCTGTTATTATGTGATCCAGGAGTGGATTTATGGTTCGATGACCAAGGTCGACAGAAAGGAGGCGAGCCTTTGCTTTTGCTCGAGACCCCACTAAAGCAAATGATTAGATATAAATATTTGCATTACATACAGATGTGCACATACTGGCTCCCAATCAGATACAGAATAGAGTTTGAGGTGTTGCTGGTTGTTTATCACTCAGTGATTTGGGCCCTAAATAAATATTTCTGAGATGGTTGAAGAACATCAATCTGGATCTCCTGGAACTGAAGGAACCGAGCTGTATCAAAAACAATTTTCCATTAAGAATAAAGCGACCTGAACCCGAGCCGCTCGATGGCGGGGCTAAAAGTGAGCCGCAACCAAGCAGATTGCATCGCTGCTCTCTGATTGGTTGAAATCTTGTCATCATCACATGGAGAGGGGCTATTGGTATTAATGACTGTAAGATTGTCCCTGTAACTTTTTACTGATACACAGTTCTGAGGGTAAACACCAGTTCTAGACTGTTTTACACCGGTTCTACACCGGTTCTATTTGCTGAAATCAGAGTTTACTGATACACCAAATCCTTGTTAATGCCAGATGTGAACAGGGCCTTCGATTTTAAGTATATATGTATCACCGAAAGTCAATCACAGAGTGTCATGATCGTCCACATGGTGTAATTGTGCAGTAACTGCTCCTACATTGTCAGTTCCTGTGCCGAACAGAAGATGGCAGCACAGACCTCATGTTGGGTCTTCAAAGCTTATTCAAACACTTTGGGAAGCACAAACACAGATAATTGTGTTTTCTTTGGAAACATCATAAATCAGGTCGAGTTACATTAGTTTTCCAAACAGAAACTTTAGAAGAGGAGGAAGAAAGATTGTTAACTCTAATGCATGTTAATGTAATAACATTTTATTCCAAGTAATTTTGGAACATTTATTAGACCATTTATCATCAAACCAAGGCTTTAATCGGACATCCGACTTTATTACCATAGGCTAAACACACTGACTGCCACCATTTCACAACACACACACACACACACACACACACACACACACACACACACACACACACACACACACACACACACACA
>JBBPCW010284043.1:0-10788 GCA_037974425.1 Phenacogrammus interruptus
AGACACTGAACCGCTTGAGTTTCAATACAAACAAACAGAAAACATGGGGTGTTCTAAAACTTTTGACCGGTAGTGTACATCATGGTACTTTACAATAAAAAATACTTTTCCTGATGTTTGAAACGCAGGAACAGACAAAAAGGAACTAGTAGTACCACATTAAAACTAGAGATGCACCTAATATTTGGCCACCAATTTTTTTTTAAAACACAACCGAAACAGTGATGATGCAATCAACAACGGCAACCTGCTCACGCCAGAATATTAATTAAAAACAATTGCAATGCTTGACTTTAGTGAGGTAAGTTAAAGATAATCACAGTGTCTTTGAGTATCTTTAAAAGCGCTCTCTAACTAAAGTGTATTATTATGAGGGCTGGGCGATTTGGCCTAAAATCAAAATCTCGATTAATTGAATATTTTAACTCGATTACGATTAATAACGATTTATTTGCCCTCATAGTTCACTGATGAGTTGCTCAGTTGTCTCAGTGTTTAAGCTCTCCGTGCTCGAAATATCGGCGGAGTAACGTAACATAACAGAGCGGTGTCACTTGACTCCACACGCGATTACTTTTCGATTAATTGCCCAGCGCTAATTATTACAAGTACACAGTCCCAGCCATAATGGCAATATTACAAAAAATCAGTCTAGTAGTTTCTTTCAGTGTTTCGGTTTAGTTTTTTGGCCAAGTTTTTCCTCGTTATCGGTTTCGGCCAAAAAAAAATTATTCGTTGCATCTCGAATTAAAACCATAACATCAAAAACAATCATTGTAATTACAGTTTAAGGAGCTCTGGATAGGAGTGTCAATTTTTATAAATAAATTACTGTAAGTTAGGGATGGCTCATCATTTTCAAATAGTCATGAAAATATAAAATCAAACAGTTTAGGCTAACTAATAACCTTGTGTTACAAACATGATCTCCTACCACCAGTGAAGTGCTACCTCCACCAGAAGGTGGCAAGGATGCACCTAAAAGCTGTTTGCCAAAGCCATTAAACAATAATAAGTGCTTGTAAAATATGGGTGGCGCTGTGAGAGTGGATGTTACTGTACATATAGAAGAGACATACATATCCAAACACTAACACAGCTGCCAAAAAGTGGAATGTGTGAAATTGCTTCAGAAAATGGAAAAAGGTGCAGTGCTTACTCTGGCAGGTAAAGCTGACAAGTGTGAATGGATGCCCCCACCCCATCTTTCTCTGTATGCATGTGGGGGGTGTTGATATTCCTCCGCTCCCAGGGAATGTTAAATATATCTACATGTACAGCAGACAACATACATAAGCTATTGTTGTAGTAGGTACCTGGAATTCGAACCCACAACCATCTGATCACAAGGGCAACTCGCTAACCACCAGCTGCCTAATTAAGAACTAGCAAACTAAGATTCTACCAGAGCTGAAGAAAATTCTTCATTAAGACCCTTTCAGAGCATACGGAGAAGGCATGGAACACTTAGTTATGTTCGTTTAGAGCTTGGACATGTAGTTGTTATCCTATGTTCTCGGAGAAGAGGTAGGTCTTCGGTTGCCATTTGTTGACAGTAAATGACTCAGAGGTTCCTACGATCAGAGGAAGTTGCTTGCACCAGATGGGTGTCAGAACTGAGAAGTGTCTTAGGGCGTGTTTGCAACTTCTTTTGAGGGTGTCAAGTCACGCTGTGCTGGTCGCTCAAAAGGACGAGCTGTGGCCTGTGGTTTGAGCATTGCTGACGGTGCCGTTTCTGGGTTCAAGCAGAGTTCACAGCAGTGGTGTGGGAGAATGTTGGTGTATCGAGGACCAGATGCGATTCTGCATTCTAAATCAGGTGCAGAGGTCTGGTGGCCTGCAGAGAAAGACCAGTCAGGAGGGAGTTGCAGTAGCCGAGTCTTGAGATGACAAGTGACTGGATGAGCATCTGAGGAACCTCAGGAATGTACAGGAGCTCTGTTTTCTGGGGATTTAATATCAGATGATGTCCGGTCATTCACAAAGAAATGTCATTTACAGAGCCAAGATTAGGAAGAAAGGAGAGTCATCAGCATAGCATTGGTAGGAGAAACCATACAAATACATAATATCACCAAGAGAGTGAATGTAAAGGAAAAGAGAAGAGGGCCAAGTACTGAGCCCTGAGGAACACCAATTGTTCAGGATTGACCATCGCCCGGATATGCCCATGGCCAGTCCAGCGCAGAGTTCGATCCCCATATGGGCTAGCTCAAGGGCAGTTCTGCCTTTATAAAGCAATTTAAAGCCTTTGAGACCGATACAGCACCACATGCTCGGGAATCTTTTTCTCAGGAAACAGCTTGTAGCCTGTGGGCTACTCCGCAGCCATCAATATTTAAGAGAACTGCCAAAACCATAATACTTATTTTGATTTTTAGGAAGAATAATTAAAATTGTAATTAAACCAAGGAAAAAGACAGCCTTACCAGAACTTTGTCTGCCAAAGCTTTTTTAACCCCTACACCACGCCGAAAGATGCGTAAAGATCTAGAAGAATTAGAACTGAAGACAGTTTGGCTGTTGCTGGGTGATGCTCCTCAATACCAGCTAAAAGTGCAGTTTCTGTAGATAGAGCTACATTTTTGCATGAAATACCCATCCAATATTTGATCAAAATAACTGTTATGTTTAAGATGACAAAAGGCATCAGATCAATAAACAAGGTTTGCCAAAAAATAAATTTAAGACAAACTTTACAGGCAGAAATGACTAAAGGCAGAAAAGTTTGGTGCTGCCAGCCACTTTCAGATCTACAACATGTCTAAAGAATGTCAATGCTCAGCAAAAAGGCATTTATTTTAGCTCACATTCACACATTCAGTCTAACTGTACCCAGAGTTGCAGGGGTTAACCGGTTTGACTATTAACTGCGGTATTGAATGCGGTTAGTCCCCCATTAAGACTTCCCCAACACTGCAAAAAAGAATCCACCAGTACCAGAGACATAATAGCGTCTCAGGTGGGTCTGAGTTAATTTCTCTTGCTAAAACACAAGCAAACTGAAAATATAAAAAAAAAAATATCAAAGGAGCTGGATGTGTTTACAGAGCAAGTTTACTTGAATTTAATTACAAATTCTCTATTCAATGAGTGTGTTAAAATACAGCTTTACATATCATCTGTCTGGCCAGAGATTACCTGAATTGTTTTTACTTTAACCTTTTTGACTGTAGTTTATTCAAAAGGCAGCAGTAACCTCAGTCTGTGCAGCTTACAGAGTTTTACAGATGGTTACAGAGATTACTTTTATTTTACAAATTCATTTTGAAAAGCAGAAATAAATAGCTTCTGAAGATCAAAACCTTTATAGAATGTGTTTGTGTGATTTATATGTGTCAATACAGCTGTGAAATCAATTCAAAAACTTGGATTTGACAACAGCTGTTTATAGCTTCTTTTCCATTTATTTACTAGAGATGGGTGGAGTAAACACAATTTGGAACAATCTTTACAGACTTTAAGCTTCTTTTAAGTCCAGAAAACTGATGATATGGGTCCTTTAATATCGCAAAAGGCATCACAATCACAATACGTAGCAGAAAATCACATTACTGATGTATTCAGAAGCCAAAATCTTATTTTCTACACCTGGATTCATGGCATTGTAGGTGCTCATTCCTAACCATCTTCTAATCTCCTGTACATGGTGAGGGAGGAGCTCTATTGACCAAATGAGTTTGTGTTCTGGTGCCATCTCCTTCCCTAGATGAGTGACAAACATGCACTCGGCAATGTTCATTAGAGTTAGTCATCAGACCACACCACCTTCTAATATTGCTCAATGGTCCAATTTTGATGCTCACTGGATCTACTTCTGACAGGACAGGGGTCAGCATGGGCTCTCTGACTGGTCTGCAGCTACACAGTCACATACACCTCCTAGGTCCAGTTCCAGTCTCACCAGTTGTTGTTCTTTGGACTACTTTTGGAAGGTACTAATCCCTGTATACCAGGAACGCCCCACAAGACCTTAAGCTCACTCCTTTTTATCCCTACTTTCACACCATTTCAAGAACTCACTAGAAATCACTATACATTTTCTGACTGTGCCAATATACCCAATGCTTTTTACCTATTTTACTGATCACTGTGTATATTAACATACATAATAAGAAACTGAGCTTATTACACTGAAGTAATAAAACTTCATAACAAGTATTCATTGACCATGTTCTATTGGTTCTTTCACCACAATACGCTTATATCTGATATGACAATAAAAAAGGTCATCTTACAGGAAAATATTAGTTAAAAAGAGAGTGAACAGTAAGATAATTGAGAATGCATTCAAACGCGAATGGATCGATGCAGATATCCAATATATTTCATGTTTAAAGCTGCCACATAAAATATAGAAACTTGAACAGAGTCTTCTTTAAACCTTACTACATAAGGTTACGTTTATTTATTTTAAACCTATGTTTGTGAGGGAAATAAAGCAGGAACTCGAAACTTTCATTGAAAAGGCCACACTCAGGGAAATGTAATAGGGCCTGGTGGGGGCCACTCAGTGGAAGGCAAGGGCACAGGTGCACCTGATAGTCTCCAGGGATGTTTTGGGCCTAAAGGCAACTTCACATATAGCCTGAAAGGCTCCAGTTACAGCTCTTATAACATGTCCAGTCTATTGAGTTACAGCTCCCAGCATGTTCTGTCTACAACCGTGTGCATGATAAAATGATAAAGACAAAGCCAGGGTCCATCTCCTGAGTTCAAAATGCAAATTGAGGAACGCTGGAGTGGGTAATAAAGTTTGTCATACAGAACAGCACACAGTGTGAACAGCACAGCATTTAACTCACTCACCAAGTGAAGCAGCATGCAGTCAGGGATGCAGGGCCTGGGGAGCAGTTCATGGGGACGCTACCTTGCTTAAGTGTGCCGCCACTGGCAGTCCTGAGATCTGAACCTATGACCTTCTGATCACAGGGGCAGATCTCTAACCAACAGTCGACTTGGCAAAACCAGCTGAATATGGCAAAAGCATATGAGGAGCAGTGTTTGGGGACGTTATCTTGCTCTAGGGCACCTCAGTTGTGCCACTGACAGTCTTGGGATTCAAACCCACGACCTTCCAGTCGCAGGGGAAAATCCCAAAGCACCAGGTCGCCAGTTGACTTATGCAAAACCAACTCACCAACGGTGGCCACTGTGTCAAAATCGTCCAGGGAGTACGTCCTATTGCTGGACCCCGATAAGGACGAGGCTCCTCCAGAGGACAGAGGGGGACTGGTCGCTTCTGTCCGGCTCGCCTCCCGATATGGGCTGCCTTCATTGTTCAGTCCAGCCTTGGCTTTTGTCGTTGCCATCTTCGGTGGCAGATAGTGTTCGCCTAAATGAGATTATTCCACTTTCTCTCTCGAGCTGGAGACAGAAACCGGTATTGATTGAACGGAGGCCAGACCGTCTCGCCTAAATGGAAAGGAAGATCTCCTTTGTTGACGCGGACCTGAGTGTAACCCTCCCTCCCTCCGGTACAGCATGATAACGAGGGAAGGGAATGGATAACAAGCTCGTCTCGTCTCTTACGTGCATCCCAAGTAGCCCATGTCACTCCAGATGTCACTTAATCGCTACTCTGAAAAGGACAAGAAGGGGCTTCAGAAGCCCAGCGGAGTATCAACAAAAGACAGCAAGTGGTGCAGCTGAAAACTTCAAGAAAGCTTTAAATTCCTGTCCAAAGTCACTCGGTACAGACTCTAGATCGTTAGTCGAAGGTCCCTTTCGTAGTTTGACAGCTATCGAGACATTTAACTGATTTCCTTGAACCTTCCTTCCCCCAAAATCGAAACCCTAACCCGGTTTCTCCTCCCTCGAAACAGCTCAGTCAGCGCTCAGGAATTGGAGAAGCGCTTGAAAAAACGATTGACAGCCACATCCACCAATGGTACGGCGAACATGTGGCAGAGCAACCAATCGTGTGAGAGAATAGGAGGAGCCTCGTTTGAGGAGCGGCCCCCCGAGAGTGTTTTCTTCCTAAAGTCTCCGCACATGCAGACACGACGTAGCTCAGACCACACCCTGGGAAATGTAGGCTGCAGGCAGGATGCAAGTTTTAGGAACGAGGTGTGGGATGACAACACTACATGGACAAAAATATAGGGACGCAAGCATTGACTTTAATGTCACCGCATTCAATCACATATATGGAGTGGGCCCCCCTTTGAAGCTTCCACTCTTCTCGAAAGACTTTCCACAAGATTTCTGTGGTAATTTGGGCCCGTTCATTTCTGGAGAGCATTTAGGAAGTTCGCCACTGATGTTGGACGAGAAGCCATGGCTCGCAATCTCTGTTCCAGTTCATCTCAAAGGTGTTGGACGTTGAGGTCAGGACTCTAAGCTGGCAAGTTCTTCCACACCATCTTTATGGAGCTGCATTAGTAATGGTTCAGCCCCAAACTGTCCACAAAGTTAACCAAAATGTCTGCTGTAGCATTAAGATTGCCCTTCATTGGAAGTAAGGGAGCACCTGAATTCAGTAAATAACAGGCGTGTCCCAATACTTTTGTACGTAGTATAGCCGTAAGTCACTGAGTATATTAAACGAGAATGACTTATTTTCTATCAATGAGTTCTAAGAGTTTAACCTACTCTATACAAACACCTATGACACACTTTATGATGCTGCTTATTATGGATATTACAGCACAGGGTATTAGTCTTTCATCAATACTTTTCTATGTAGCCAGGCCTCTGGTAATTTACAACTGAGATGTGATGTCATTTACTATTGTTTTATTTCAGTAATAATAGAAATTGTGATGGACAAAACTGACCCCAATGCAGTTTGTTTGCTCTTTAGCCATCAGGCAGGAGGTACCATAGCATCTGCTTAGACCTCCAGACTGTGCATTCATATTAGAATGTCAAACTTTTCCACAAATATCGTTTCTGACAACTTTTCACTTCATTTACTTCTGTTTACTCACTTCACTCCAGCTGGACTGTGAACTGCACGTGCACTTGACCTTAATCTACCTCATTATATACTGAACAAATAGTCCAGCACTCCAACATTTTTCTACTCATATGCTGCCAAATGACTGTGTAGGTGTTGTACCTCATAACCGGACACATATACGGCCAAATGTCTGTTCTCTATTAATCCAGAACAAGCCCAGATGTGGCTTTTGTTCTTCCATGTGAAATATTATATATAATATATTACATATTACACCAACAACCGATCGTATTCATCACGCTTTTTTTAAAATCTCTGTTTACATGCAGTTTCTTTACGTACAGCACTCTGTTTATACTGTTATATGTGCAGTACCTGGTCACGTTTTACATATACGCAGGTAAAAAGCTTCTTTTTTATTACATACAACATTTTATATCGGTTATATTGTCTAATGTCAGCTCTTTAGAGTTCCAGCCATGGCCAAAATAGAGACAGCATCATTTTCCTTTCTGGTTAATTTGTGGGAGTGTGTAATACATATAAATAATTTATTATACCTTAGAAATGTTAAACTAAAAAACACACATTATTTTACAATTGTAGCAATTAAAACAGTGATGTTAAGAGCAGTGTGTGTGTGTGTGTGTGTGTGTGTGTGTGTGTGTGTGTGTGTGTGACTCTGATTCATCCATCAGAAACTGAATCAGGAGTGAAGCTGCTGGAATACAGACCATAGAAAAGCTGCTACACACACACACACACACACACACACACGGAAGAGTTTCTTATTATTATACACACACTGCAACAGTTCAGAAAAGAATAGACACATGTGCATTTTACACACACTGCAGTAAACTGTTCAAAGTGAATACACTGCTCTATTTCACAAATTGCTTAGACATTTACAGAATTTGGTAGATGTTTTTTTTGTGTTACAGATGAATGTATCTTTAGAAGTCTTGCCCAGGGTAAAAACAAAACCCACTCTACTGCTTAGAAGGAAATAGTGTTACCCTCTAGACTTCCCTCAGCCTACCAGCTGCACTAGTGATATTTTTTTGTTTCACTTTCTTTTACTTCCCCTTTGTCACTATACTGCCCCAACAGCCAACATTATCAGATCTGCACCAACTGTAGCTTTCAAAATTCGCAAAAAAACACAAAATTTTCAAAATCTGCACTTCTATTGCACTTGCAATCTATTTTTACCTATTTTCTGTGTTCTTTTACTACTTTATTTTATTTTACTCTATTTCACTCTTTCTTTAAGACAAATGTGCAACATACATTTTACTTGACCTGACTTTATCCAAACACTGGTTGTATAAAATGTCATTTACAGAAAAGACATAAGGCAGTATTTGTGTGTGTTAGGGGTGAGAAGTGGTGGCGTGTGGATCTCGTCAATCAGGCTGGTGAGGGTTTAAGGTTTTGTTTTGTCACCAGTAGCCTGAGCCTGAGTTCAGTGCAGAAAGAGGATGTGTAAAAGTGTAAACAGCATGAAATTCTTTTTTTTTTGCATTTAACCCATTCACCAAGTAAAGCAGCAGGCAGGCAGCCAGGAGCACCAGAGGAGTGAGCACCTCTGTGTTGCCAATAGCACTGGGATTCGAACACACAACCTACCGATTGCAGGGGCAGACCTCTAACCACCAGAACACCAGCTGCCCCGGTATACCATGATACTCTCAACTTCAACTGTCCCTCTAATAAACTCATTCCTGATCCTGTCTATACTCATCACTCCTTGTACAACTCTGACCAGTTTCAGTTCTGCCACCTCCAGCTTCCCGTCTTGAAGAAGAGCAATAGAGCCAACAGCTGACAAACTGACAGAATGTAGAGCATGTTGATACCATTTACCGGGATAATCCTGGTGACAATAACTGTGTTAATTTACAGGATCCTCCAACCTTAGATCATAGCTGACGTTGACAACCATCTCGAGTGATCGAGTCACAAGTGGACAGTGCGATGTGCAGCCATTAACACCGGGCATTTCCCAAACGCCACTCCAGAAACCGCTCACGATCGGATTTCATGACTGGACAAAAGGACGTACACCTGTTTACTCAAGTCAAGTCAAGTTCAGTAGGTTTATTGTCATTTCAACCATGTATACAGTACACAGTTAAACCAAACCATGTTCCTAAAGGAGTGCAACGTTTCTCCAGGACACTGGAGAAATCCAAAAGACTACACAAGTGCAAAGAAGCAGTTAGTGCCACCGACATGAATACAGTATTGTGAGAGATACTCTATTCCAGTAGTGGCATCGTTAGGTGTGCAAAATGCAAAATAGGGCTAAACAGCAATAAGTAATAATTGTGCAATATAACAGATGATGTGCAGTAAATAATGAAAAAAAATGTAGTGTAAGTTGATTAAAGTAGTGTGTAAATGAACTGTGTAAAAAAAGAAGTTTAGTGTGTGCGCGAGTGTGTGTGTGTGTACAGTTTATGTTAAGTTCAGTTAATTTACTATATTGGTCTCTCCCTGTGTATTGTCAGACAAAAATGCAGCTACAGACATTTAGATCACATGGATAAATAACTGAAGGCAAAAAGGAGTTTTCATTTCTGCTATGCTGACCCTGTCTATGAGGTGACCCTGCACTATTTCTGGAGTCACTAACATTTATTTCGAGTGTCCTGCAGTCAGATGTGTCCCTCACCACCTTTAAAGTTAGTCAGAGTGAGTGGACCCGATCGACTCATCAGCTCCCGTTCACTCACGTACACAGTGCTGTGCGTTTATTCTAATAAGTAAACTGATGGTACATTCTCTAATCACACTGAATGTATCTCTCTGTCATGTTGCTACACCTTAAACCTCCTAAACATTAAAATCAGGCCCTTTCTCACTCAGCATGCCATTCAACCTGTTGTACAAGCCATGGTTATCTCCTAGTGGGTCTTCCAGCTTGCTTGATAAGACAGCTGGTTCTTCAACCAACCCAAAAGGTCTCATGATACCCCACTGCTGGGTAACATTCACTGCCTACCTACGGCTGCCCAAATTAAACTCAAGTAACCAACTCTTAACTACACAGCGATGTCTGGGTCTGCACCCAGCTATCTACCTTAATCCCATCATTCAGCCTTATGTTCCTACTCACTCCCTCCAAAGATCCAAAGAACATCGTCTGGCTCTGCCACCCCTACACACAAGGTAAACCCAGTACAGTCTTGAATACTTTGAATACTTTCTTTTTCTCATTCACGCTGACCTCTCTCCATCTTGCTCTCTCTAGATCATCTGCTAAGCAACCTTAGGCACAAGATACCTTTGAATTAATTAAATGTGATTTATTTTAACAAACGTCTTGTTTACTGTACAAATAATGCACCTTTTGGCCAACTGTGACGTCAGCTGCATCCACTTTTAAAGTGTTTTCCCAAATTAATTGAACTCTTCTGGGCATGTTTTTTATGTATTACATCTCTACTGAATCTGAAATTACTGTGTAATGTATAATGTTCAAAATCTGTACAGTAAGATATCTATCTGGTACCTATTATCCATATCCATTACTGTACTGTAAACTCTTTGTATAGTTTCCTTGTCTATTTCACACTTTGTTCTATTCTTACATATTTAGATATTTATTTTAGATATTGGATTTTTTAGGCATGTAGGACCATTAAGATTTGAGAATTGTTTTTACTGTACCCTGCGCAATTAAAATGATGCTGTCTTAGTCTGAGTGTCCTCAAGTGACTTATAAATAATTATAAATTTATAATTATTTATAAGACACACAAGGTGCCTTATAAATAATTATTAACTATAAAATTATTATTATGGGCCTGCCCCATTGAAATCAATGGGGCAGAGCCTATATTATTATTCACCTGGATTTGGTGAATCTACATTAA
>JBBPCW010284052.1:0-10787 GCA_037974425.1 Phenacogrammus interruptus
AAAGTCATCATAGCTTGTGTAGTACAGACCCAGCTCCCAACCCAACTTTGTGAATAGATTAACAGCGATATTTTTTTATCACGCGATAAGAGTCTCACATTAACGCAGCACATTAATAACGGCCCACCACTATAATAAATCATTCGTTTTACAAACTTCTGTGCTGCTTTTTATAAATCTTCTAGCTGTCAGTAGCATATAAACACACTTACAGCTAGACTGCAATTACTTTTTGTCTATAAAAATAAACCTAGTGTTTTCAAAGCAATACAAACAAGACAGGACTAATAGACTGAAGCAGTTTTGAGACAGCAGCTTGTTTGTCTAGCACAGTTTCATTTTCTGTTTATTGTAAAGGTGTGTGTTTGAGGCGTGGATCTACTAAACACTGCACCAGTGCTCTGTGAAGAGTAATGATTTACCCTTTTTATATAAACTGTCATGGTGATCTATTAATGTGTTTGCCCTAAACTAATGGTAAATCTATGATCAATTATTAATGGCCTGTCAAACATTCAGTGTTGACTTCACCAAGCCCTGTTCCTGTGGACGGTGCTAAAGGTGTGTTTAAATGTTATCAGTGTTACATGACAAATCTAAATGACATTACACATTATTAATTACATTATTAGTTACAGGTTTAGAAATATTTAAATGCATTCTGTCAGTTTGTACTTTATTTTTGAACCATGACTAGAAGACGTGACAAAAATGAGAAGGATTTTTCTCTCCATACAACAAAGCTTTTAAACCGAATAAAATCTCTTCTACTTCTTAATGCAGGTAACAACAGAAATTGATTTTGACAGATGGCCCAATGCAATGCAAATTTAGCCTCTGTCACTGCTGTCATGATGTGACAAGAATCACCATATTTACATACGAGTATTGTTTCAACCCAGACTGCTTTTTAAAGAAGGTGTATTACAGCACAGCCAATCGGAACAGAGCTCATTTTCATAAGCAGTAAACCCCGGCTAAGCGCAGGGGTACCGCGCCTAGTGGAAAAACATGTTCTTTTTATAGTGTAATATGCTTTAATATGCTCCCAAAACACTTTAATTTCATTTTAAACGTATTACCCTTATAAAGGAAATTTAAAGTTAAACTCGTATTCTGTACAGTCTCTACAGTTAACCCTGTAACCTTTTGCAATCTGGGCCCCCCCAAAGCTAGTTCATAGCAGTTGGGGCCCCAGTAACACCGCTACCCATACCCCCCCACCCCCCCCAGGCCGGAGGTTGATTGGTTTGTGTATAAAAAGGTGCAAAACAGTGGCATTTGCATTTAATTTGCATTTAGTGGTTAGCCATCCGGTAGCCTACTCGTGCCCCCCCCCCCCCACGAGAATGTTCCCACCGCGAGAGTGTTACGGTAGCATACTCACATGGGACTGCCCAACAGTTGAGAACCACTGCTGTAGATACTGCACTGAAATTCATGCACGGGCATTTTCTTTAGTACATGTTGTCGTTTTCTTTGGTATAAGCAGGAGAAATACATTAATTTAATTTACAGTAATAAAAATACAGGGCTTTAAGAAAAACACAACGAAAAAGACGAGAAACACTCAAGATGGGAGAAATTCTGGTCAAAGCGTAGCAGTCAATCAGCAGGAAGAAGAAATAAATAACAAAACCAGATAAAAAGTGTTTGCAAACCAAATGTTATTGCATTTTTGTTCATATAGCAGGTTTTTTTTAAATAAAAGTGCACAGTACACTACTTTTGAATTAATTACTGAATTTTGCATATAATCATGCGATTAATCGCAGCAAATCATGTGATAGAAACTGTAGTAGTTGCCCAGCATAAACACACACACACCTCATTTCAAGAACTAAACTGAAGATATTCCAACGCCCAGTGAGCTTTATAGCGCCCAGAGTAGAAAGGAAGGCCCTAATGAGGGGCGTGTTTACTTTAGCTTACAGGAGGCGTGGCTGTGAAAGCAGGTAAAACAGGAGGAGTTAGAGGTAGAACAGGTTGTACCTGCAGTACTGAGCTTATTTCACTGTTGGCTTGAACAGCGCAGACACACACACACCGGCTGCCACAAACACACTTCAATATTGATGGGGTTCCACGCTCGTTATATGGACCGCAACAACAGGGAAACCACTGAAACAGAGGTATTAGCTATTTTATTATATACTTTTGGGGTCAAAGCTTGCCGTATAAATACGAATTGAAACCATGTGAAGTGGATATTCCTCGTTCCCATACACTCAAAATAAACTTTTATTAGAGCAATACGGTTCTTATTTATGAAGCACTTTTGCGTTTCAAGTTTTGGTTGACAAATAAATGCAAATACTAAAATGCCTGAATGCTTTACTTAATAAAATGTACAAAGAGACTCAATTAACTACTTTGGTAAAATAGGTGTTTGGTGATTTCCATCCAAAATGAAGTAACACCAAGGTTAATATTCTGATACAAATACTTATACAGAAATACACACCTTAGAACTGAGCAGGGCAATATGACTATCTTGATAAATGACATTACACTATGCCTCAGCATGCTTTATTTAGCAAATCATTATATTGTATCTACAGCCTGCAAGAACAGACCTGTTTAACTGGATTTAGCGCAATGCACTGTGAAGTGATGAAACAGTATGTTTCACATGTAGCATCACTTGTTCTTTTTGTCCCTTACAACTTTTCAGGTAACTAGTATCGACGTATTGTAAAATGTATGGGGTTTTTTTTTGTAATATAATATTTGTGTTGGCCTTTTCTACGGTTATGTAACAAAACCTATTTTTCTTCGAGGAAAAGACATTTCACCTTTTTTCCTCACAAAGCCGTCTTCTTTTCTTTCAGAATCATCAGGTGTCGCCTTGCACCACTGACTATGGGCGGGTGGGGATTGTATTTAAGCAAAGTAGACACCTCAGTGACATCTGGTCAAAAAAAAAACAACAAAGAAAAAACCCACTTTACTGGTTGGTTTCCGTGGGGCCCCTCGTTTGGTGTTAATGGAAAATTCCAGCTAACCAAATGAATATAAACCACAAACAAATACATATTCCCGTCTGACTACAGTGAACACGATTATAACTCTCGATTACGCTGGGGTGGTTTTATTTATCCAGGTGATACAACATGCTAATCACTGACATACAGCTGCTGTACAGGTACTGAAATTAAAGGTGTAATTAAATGAACCCAGTTTTTACAGTTTTTCAGGTGCAAATTTTGTTTCTTCAGTTTCGGGTTTCTTCAAACCCGTCTTTTCTGTAAATACGTTTTCAGAATTTCTTTTATGCTGCTCAAATAATACATAACACTTTGTTAAGGAGGAGTGGCTTAGGACTCAGAATGACTGTGAAATGAAAATGAAAAGACCTTGTGTAGCTAAACAGGGTGTGTTTTATGTTTTTTTTTTATAGTCACACTCATAAACCTCATCCATGTGTTAACCTTAATAACCCCTAATGCCAACACAATTTTTTGCAAGACTGGCTGGTGAGACTTCTCCAATTGACTTCTAATGTTTGTTAGCAACATTAGCTGAACTGAAACTGGGAAACACATTTTGGCTGATGGACTACATTTGGACACTTGTGGAAATTTGATATTTCCCCCAACCACACATTTAATGCAAATCATACTCAGGTACCACAATCCCAGCATTCTAAATCAGTCCAGTAAGGCATGTTAATATTTATTTATGGCTTATACCCTTTTACAGCCTTATGGTTTCTTATCTACACTCCTTGGTGGACTCATACTTTGTTGTAATCGTTTAGACAGACACACAGATACAGTTAAAGTGAGAATTATTACCCCCCCACCCGCCACACACACACAAAAATGACACAAAATCCTTAGTATTCATGGAGATGACCAAAACAAAAATTGTTAATACTTGTATTGCTTCCAAAAGAACAAAGAAAAAATCTCCACAAAGTCTGATTAAGAAATTTTAATGATGTGCTAAAGTTAGTGACAAGGCCAAAAGTAATAAGCCCCTGTGTGTGTTTTTTTTTTAATCTTTCAAGACAAACCTACAGTGGCCCTGAAGGTCAAAACACAACGACATTTCACTTCTTCTGCCACGCCCCCTTATACTTGATACACGCTTTGGAGCTTCATGTGCCCATCACTAGCTGAAATTGGGCCACCGTTGTCCTTTTCATGCCCCCCTTCTTTTAGGAATGCTTATTGTGAGGGTGAAGGCTACACTGCCATTTTCAAACGTTTCACTGTGTCTAGAACAGCGATACAATGCATCACTGCAAAGCACTAGGAGACAAGATCTGTTGCAAACAAACCTGGGCATGGCCGAAAGTGCAACATTTTTAAAACTTGAGAGAAAAATAATCAGAGCGTTCAACAAGGATCCCAGGGTCTCTGCCAAAATTACTGTTGCTGACCTGCCTCTTCTGGAGTTGATTTGTCAAAGAAGACAGTGTGAGCTCTTACTGTGGAAGACTTTGAGGTCACAGTCCAAGAAAAACTCAATTGCTGAAACAATGCAACATCAAGGCCCGAATAAATGAACATCTGAAACATGGTAATGATTTTCGAAGTCTGCTTTTTGATTTGATGAGACTAAACCCGAGTTGTCTGGACACAGGGATGTTGCTTTTGTTTGGAGAAGGAAGGGAGAGGCCTTCAACCCTAAAAACACAGTTCCCACCGTTAAATATGGTGGAGGGAGTGTCATGCTGTAGGGCTGCTGTGCTGCTTCAGGCACTGAGAACCTTGTTTGTGTTCATGAGGTCATAAACAAAGAGCAGTATGTTGACATATAAAGTATAACTGAAGGAAATCTGCAGCAAGTCTCACTTTAGGCCACCACTGGGTCTTTCAGTAAGATAATGGCCCAAAGCATACCTGCAAGTTGGCCATAAACTTTTTGAAGAGCAGTAAAATCAGGTTTCTGGACTGCCCCAACAGAGCCCAGATCTCCATTGGGAATCTGTGACAGGTGCTGACGGTCCATGCTTGAAAACCTTGCAATCTTGACAAACTGGAACAATTTGCCACAGAATAGTGGGCTCTTATACCTCAAGAGACATGTGCCAACCTAGTTAAGAACTACAAAGAGAGGTTGTTGTCAGTCGTAAGACAGAGAGGCCACACAATTGACCCTTAAATGACAGGGGGGCTAATCATTTTAGCCTTGTCATTTGTTAAAACTTCTTCACATCATTAAAATTTCTTTATCAAACGTTGTGGAGATTTTGTCTTTGTTCTTTTGGAAGCAATACAAGTATTATCAGTTTTTGTTATGGTCATTTCCATGAAATATTAAGGATTTTGTGTGATTTCTTTAGGGGGGCTAAAAATTCTGACCTAAACTGTATTATCATCTCCATTATCAGATCTTTGGTTTGACATTTCAAGCCCTGCCTTAATTATCTAACCATTTTCTATCCATGTTTTTGCGCACTAGGGCGGGTCAGTACAGTGAACAGAGCCGGCAACACCATGCTGATCCACCACTCCCCAGGGAGCATGATGGCGGTGCTGCAGGAGATGGAGGACAATGGGAACTGTATCCATGATGAGACCCTGCAGTATCTGTTCCTCCTGCTTTCCAAAGTGGCTTTGAACACGCTAGTCTTGTCCTTCTGGTTGCAGAGCATTACCCAGTCCTTTTTGGGCCTTCTCAGCATCTCCATGTTTCTGGCTGACCTGTTGCTGATTGGCACCATTTCTTGGATCTGGTTGTTCAGGGAGAACATTAATGCACACATAGCACTGTGTTGCAGCCTATCACACGGCTCTGCTGTATATTCTTTTCTACCTCTACCAGTTCTTCTGGCCGGAACACTGGACTATGCTGCCCATCGGCACTCGGACATCGGTCAGTACGCTCCCACTAGGACTGCTAGTCGCTGTGCGGTAGTGCTGTTGATGTGGACACTGGCTTTCACCCATTCCTTTTGGAACACCAATGCTGAACTTCTCACGATTCAGTACAAGGAAGGAATGAAGGCTCTTGTGTGTCCTGTACAAGATTCTGCAGTGGTCAGCTACTTCAACTTGAACTTGTGCATTGTGCTAGGCGCCATTCTTCTGCTGCACTGCAGGGGGGTGCCTCACTGGGTTTGCCTGGCCAGCAGACTAAGCAGGAAAAGAGCCTGGCCACTTTCTCCTAAGAGTGATCTAGCCTTTTCCAACAAGCTCAAAGAGGGGACAGCTGAGGAAACACGTGTGGTGGACGATCAGCTGGGTCATCCCTCTCTCTTTGTGAGCCTGACACTCTGTTTTGCTTTGAACTGGACTCCTTATCTGATGATGTGTGTGGCTTGTGACCTCCTGGGATTCGCAGTGCCAGCGTATGCCACAGTCAACCTTCTCTGGACAGCCTGCGTCAACAGCTTACTGGCCGGAATGACCTTCTGGTACAACAGTGACGAGCTTGGGCCTTTCTGCAAACTGCCTGATGATATCTGCCTGTGGAGTTTCTACTGGCATTTGAGCAGAGAAAACTGCCAATGGCCAACCAGTAAGAAGCATAATAGACTGATCACACTGTCAGAAAGACTACTGCACACAGTCTAGCCATTTAGCACAGGCATCTGTGGTACTTCTAAGGTGAAAAGTTTTCCCACAGCACTAAAGTGCATCACACAGATGTATGGTGATCACTATTCAGGCTTTATCTTATTACTGTTGTATACTTCTACAATAATAGGGATACAAAAGGACAAGGGTACTGCTATCTGCAGTGCTGAGGTAGAGGCTAATGGTTTACAGCTCACAATTTACAGCTTCTGGGGGTTAAGGTCTTAGGAGTATCTTCAACCAATGATTTTGTTTGTTTTCCTCTTCTGCATAATACTGTGGAGAACAGTTTTGCAGTACTGTAAGTTACAATTCAACACTTTGAATACATGTTTCTGATTGAACTGACATTATTGTGGGTATATTTAATTAAATGTGCAAAGCATTTTATTGTCTCATTTTATGGGTACAATAGTGATATAACTTTTAATGGCCAACACGACTGGATGCATATTTGCTCTGTCCTCTCTTATATGCAATGAATGAAAGGTAGAACACGGAGGCGTGTGTTTTTATCAGACAGGCATGCTTTACACTACACTGACTATAGACAATCTTACAAACGAGAACTTTCCCCAGGAAATGTATCCAACCTGAATTTCCCGCTAAACAAGTCGCATGGTAAAGCCTGTTCTGACCACAACAGGCAAAGCCATGGCACAAACATCCATATACAGTTAACAAACATCAATAAAACACCAGCCTCAGACAGCAACAAGATGAAAGAAAAGTGCCTTCAGGACACCATTCACACCTGAGATCATTTGACAATTAACATAATGAGGCACGTTTTAAATGCATGTTTAGCTGAATCTTCCAGGTGGATATACTCCTTTATATACACTTTGACACAATGTTAATTTTTATGTTTTTTTTGTTAAATCTTATTAAAATATTTTTCTGATCATCTTTTTAAAATAAAGGTACACAAAGGTGCACCAGTTTCTAAGCACATTAAGTCTAAGGCTAGACTAAAATTACATTTGTAGACATCTCTTATATTTAGCAAAGCTGAATTCTCTTATAATTATTGTAAGGTTTTTAAAGTGTTTTAAGCAGGGATGAACCGATTGTAGTTTTCTTGGCCGATTCTGATTACAGATTTTTTTGTAAGTGTGATCGGGCCGATACCGATTTTTCCAATACCAATTTTTTCCCCAGATAACAGAAAATTAGAGCTGCAGCATGTAGTCGACAACAACGACCCAAAAAAATGGGTTTCATCTTTTTGAATGTAACGTGGGAGTTACTTTCCCTGTTTACTTGTATAATAGTGACATATGATAGTGGCAGCTCTACAGCAAATACAAACAAAAATCTAATTTTCTTTAATATAAAGCTTTTTCTTTACAAATGTAAATAAATAAAATATAATACATAAACAAATAAATAAAGCCCCAAAACAGATCGGTTTGAAATTGGCAATACGTGTGAGTGATCGGCCGTTTCCGATCCCTGGCCGATCGATCGGTGCATGCCCAGTTTTTAACTGCATGCAAAATTTACAATCTCCATAAGAAAGTGCTGCCAATGGAATGAGATTTACTGGAGTACATAAGTGAGAGTGATCTTTCTGTCTCCAAAATTTGAAGTGGTGTTCGTAATCATTCAACATCAGTGACTTCACTAATGATAGACTGAGTGCAATCAAATCCCCACAGTAACATTCCAACATTGAGTATAAAGACTTCGTAGCAAAACTGATGTTGTTGCTGCAGTAAATCTCCTTATAAATGACTTCAGAAGTGACATTACATTAGCAGGTGTCTACAAACCTTTGGACATTTTGTGTATTGTGGAATTTTTGAATGTTTATGCCTCATTGGTTACAGTATTGTTCTTCTGAAGGTTTATTTTTATTATTATTCTTTGTACAGCTAGAATTTGAATCCAAACTGCGTGTAATTTTTTTTTAACATAAATTTTTTTTGCCCATAATACCAATGTTTGGGGATCTCAAACACTGGTTTTATAGTAACCACTAGAAAGGCTCCGATCAGCATTTTTGGGGTCGATCACCGATTACCAATCACCAACTTCATGATCTGCTGATTGCCGATCACTGCCAATCACAGAATGGCAGGGGAATGGGAAGCTTTTATCTATAATCTAGCAGAGTTTGCACCATTTGTAGAAATGAGACTAACTCTAAATTAACTATATTGAAAAATGGGCTACAGTCAAGATCTTGAAGAACCACCAAGTGTTTATTTTAGGAAATGAGAACTTAAGGCTACTTGCCTCTTCTGTGCTTCACACTGTCACTTTGTGGATGCACTCTCTCTAGAAATGTCAGCATTTCACACTTTACAAAGGGCTTCCCGAGTGTCTTTCTCATGGGGTTTTCCACTGACTGGTACCAGCTCGGCTTGGTGCAACTCTACTCACTTTGTCTGCTGTTGCTTGCTTCCACCTCGAAGGATTTCATCACGACATACATTGCAAACGGCTAACTTTACGTCTTTATCGGACACTTTGAAACACTTCCAGATGGGAGAACTCATGTTGCCGCTGGTATAAGCTCCGCTCTTCTGTTGTTTACCTGTGCGCCGTGCTGCACGTGTGAAAAAGTCGTGCGAGTAATTTACGTCAAGTAAGTTGTAAAAGCTTTATCAGTGATAAAAACTCAACCCCACTAACTCTATGATGTAACTGATGCATAAAGGAAGCATTTAACTGACAGTTCACCACTACAGGTTTGTTCAGTTCACAGACCCAGAAGTACCTCTTCTTCCTCTTCTGTGGTTATGGATGCACAGCCCAGATAAAGTGGAAGGGCTGGTTTACTGTAATAACCACCTGTGTACTTTCTCTAGACCAAAGGGAGAAAAAAAATGCACCACAGCCACCGTATCAAACACCAGCATTTAACAAAACATCCACCGTAAACCTGAACTTGATACAATCTACTTGCAACACAGCAAGTTACAATTATTGCAAGTTACAAACACCATCATCTCAAATTGTGCAACATCAGCGACTATGTTAGAAAGTTTGTTTGTATTTTGAGTGTCAGATCAACCTCAGTGTTGGAGTGCACTGAAATTTAAATGCCCAGCACAGCCACAGCTCACACTTCACATAAGAAAACAGAAAATCCATTTTAGCCAGTAACTTATTAAAAAGAACACCCTCAATGACAAACAAAATACATAAATCTCCTATAGAAGATAATAGCATAGGTCCAGTTTCCAGCAGAAGACCAGCAAAAGTCCTGAAGTCAGTAAGGTAAGTTACTGCGCTGAAAGGACACCAACACAAAACACATTAACTGTAATAGAAATGACAGATTTGAGTTTATGGACTGGAGGTTGATTTTATACAACAATGTTGTTGTAAATATATCAAAATTAATTTACAGGTACAAGCAGCATGATATTTATAAGGGATGCACCAAAATGATTTTTTTGGGGCGAAACCGAAAACCAAAAATGACAGTTGGCCCGAAAGCAAAACACCGGAAAAAATTATTATAACTTTTTATAATATTGCCACTATGGCCACTATTATTATAAAATTAAATATCTTCTCTCAGAAAAAAAAAAGTTAATTAAAAGTTTAAAAAATTTTAACATTCTAAATGAAGTGCATGAACACAGTGCATTTAAACGAAGTGCATTTAAAACTGTTATATAAAGATATAACATTCTCTGTAGGCCTTTAGCAAAATAGTGTATTAAAACAAAGACTGGCAGCCCATATATTATCTGGAATCACTGTAAAACTTTCTTGCCTTTTCAAAAACGTCCGCCACAGACGGAGTGGGTGTGCTGGAAGAGTCTCGCCTCTTCTGGGCTTGAGTGGAATGTTTTGATTTTGTATGATAAATTAATCAAGTCTTTGTGGATGCACCCCCTATAGAAATGTCAGCATTGGCCAAATATTCAGTGCATCCCTAATACTTATTTTGGCACTGCGGCTCAGAATTGCTACCTATAAACACTACATGATGTTTATTAGGACACCAAAAACCAGGGGCCTAGCAGAAAAGCCATTTTTATTTGTATTAAAATCTGTCTAACTAAATGTCTAACAATCAACATTGATGAATCTGAGAGAAAAGTAATTTTGAAAAGTCTTTTAAACACTTTTTATTGTATCTGTATTTCATTATATTTATTTAATCGTTAATTTCCCAATAAAAGTTAATTAAAATATGTATTATCCAGCCCTGCACCCAAAATGGAGAGGAGACTTCGTTTCCCTCCCACCAAAAACAGCAAGGAAAATTAAAACTAATCCACTTTAACCATTTAA
>JBBPCW010284119.1:0-10783 GCA_037974425.1 Phenacogrammus interruptus
ACACACACACACACACACACACACACACACACACACACACACACACACACACACACACATATATATATATATATTTAATGGCACAATAACTGTCGATAAAATTCTAAGGTAATTCCAGTCCACAGCTTAGTGGTTTCTAGAACTTAATAACACTGCTGTAAGAGATAAAGAGAGGTTGGTGAAAGTTTTTTATTTAAAATAATAACTTTTTTTTCAAAGGAAAAATACAAGATAATTGTAGGTCATTTAAGAGTGAATACATAGATTCATGCAACAAATGAATTATGCATATACTTCGCATGAAGACGAACAAGGATTAACCATCTTGATATTTCTCAATTTGCCGCCTACTTCTTAACTGACAGGCAGTGAAAATATGTTGATTACACTAATGATCTTTGATGAATTTCATCCGAGATTACATTTGAAATTATAGTTCATTAAAATGAATCTGAATGTCCGAGAAAGTGATGATCTGTGCGTCGGTCTAACACGCTTCAATAGCTTTTATGCACTCTGGAAGTGCTCTTCTGCTCAAAGATTGATTGCTAGCTGCGAGCGCACTGTCTCTGTCCATTTTGTAAGACACACAGTGTTGCTTTAGGCTCAAAAACAAACCCATGCCCTACTTACCAGGGCAAAGATGGAGTGGAGCTGTCAGTACTATATGGAGGCTGTCCAGCTTCAGCTGAGGCGACAACAGCAGCCACAAAAACAAACTCTGTACAAGAGTGACAGAACAGGGAGACACAATCATCGATTTCGTGCTCAAAGAGGGCAAAACCTGAACTGAGTTTTTTTCCAACATGCTATTATATGAAATTTGTGAGATATCACTTGCAAAAGAAATTACATTTTTGTCGAGACCAGCTATTTAGTTTTAAACTTCAAGTGTATTTTTTTGCAGCTTGCAGGAAGAGGTATGCCTTGTTCTCCTCATGACTGAGTGCATTGTAGAAATATTCAACTTTATCAGTCAGCCATGTCTTCTGTTATAAACTGTGCTCTTTGATGATTTATGGTCAATGTGCTCAAGTAGTTAAGTTCAATTATAAGTTAAAAGATACTAGCCCGTTCTTTTTAAGATATTATGGTCCAACATAGCATTAGGGGAGCTCAGAGCAAAGCTGGGAGTGTTTCTAAGGAAAACATGATATTTTTGGGAAATATTTTCCTTACTGGTGCATGGTGAAGCATTATGAGAAAACAAGACATTTGTATACTTATATACACAAAATAACATTTTGAATAAATGCTTTAGAACAATGAAAATAATTTTGCATTAATATATAGACAAACGCTATTAAATGAAAATTAACTTTGTTTCCTCCTGGGTCTCTTCCACAGCCCAGAGACATTTACGGCATTTAGCAGACACTTTTATCCAAAGCGACTTCCATTCCCTAATGACAGATGACAGTCTCCCTGGAGCAACTCGGGGTTAAGGGTCTTGCTCAGGGAATCTTTAATAAAAAATTTGCTGGTTATTGTATGCCCAAGCCAAGAGCCATTTAGGGCTATATTCTTAAGAGCATACTACATTTATCTCCTCCTGCTCTGTATGAGAGGTATGTATTTTTTGTCTCTCACCAGACCTGGCTGCTTCGTGATGTCACATTAGAGCATATTTCATTCTGAATGAGAACATAATTTACATATACTTACAAAGCAGCGAGTCTCTATGCCTGAAATGTAAATGGTATAGGAAGGATCAAAGATGTACCACACTGGCTAATATAGACGCGCCTACAAGAAATGAGTCTGAGGAAGTCTGTGAAGTGTTCAGCTGACAATCCACAAATCCCTTACTCACTGGGATTTGGTATGTGCCTCATGCTGTGGAACAATTCCATGTATGCCCATATCTGCCTTCTGTATAACGGCAAGATGGTCTTACAAAAGCTTTTTTGGGTTCTATATAGAGTGCACCCTCCATATATTTTGTTATTGTTATTGTTCTATTATCATTTATTTATTTGCTACTATTTTTTATTTTTATTCCACGCGTTTACTGGAGCTGCGTCTTCTCCGAGGTGGTGCAAGTAATTGGAAAAATTCCAACTCTCATATGTGAGTAGACTGTCCTATTGCTTGTCATGGCTATGCAGGCTGGAAAAGGACAAAAGGCGGAGAAAAAAAAAGCTGCTTACAAATGTTTTGTGTTTTAGGGTGTTTTCAGAATGTTCCTGTTTTATTTTCATATCTTGTTTTATCTATATCCTTTCTTTTTCTCTTCAACTTTCTTTTTCTTGACATTGTGACAATGAATATGGTATAACAGTTCAGCTAACAAAAATAAGCTCCAAGGGCGCTATCATTATTGTGCATGCTTACCACTCCACAGGCGAAGCTGCAAGTTTTTTGTGATATACTATCATATTTATATACAAATTTTGAGTTAAGAAAGTACAGTGTTATCCATATCTTTAATTTGGTTACCACTCATATTATTACATGTTAAATACAATATAAAATAATTCTTATATTAGCAGTCTCACTAGTTTAATTACATACAATTTCTGCCCCTTTCTAACTACTTGATAACGAGGTGTGCTGGAACGCTCTTTCTTTTCATTAAGGTGAATGGAAGCGCATGGAGACTAGATAGCATCGCATTGCTACTTTTGCTTTGTATCTCTCTATCTTTCTCTCTCTCTCTTTTCCTCTTTCTGTCTATCTCTGTCTCTGTCTCTGTCTCTCTCTCTCTTTCTTTCTCTCACACATACACATACACACACACACACACACAAATATGTTGCAGTTTCTTGGTTACTTTTCAAACTACAACTTGGCTAATATTCAGAAGCTTTCTGTTGTTTTCTGACTTGAATGTAACAAATGTGAATGAAACTTGACAAACATACATAATAAATTCTTACATGCTTATTATATTATGGATGCATTTTATTACTGTTACTACAGTCTCAGTAGTGAGGTGAGTTGTAACAGCTGACCTTGTTGTATTTGATATTATCTTACTCATTTTGCAGTACGTTTTGCAGTTATCAGTAATAACCTTTTTTTGCCAGAGTTTCACATCCATGGGTGCATAGCCATCACAAAATGAGGCACAGGTGCAGACCAAAGCAGACCATTTCTCTCAATAGAATTTTATTTCAACCAAACACAAAACAAAGAAGGCATGATGGCCAATACTCTCCTCCAGAACATAAAGAAAGGACAGGTACACCTAGGGTAAATGTGAGTGTGAACAGACCAATCTAAATTGAGCCTGAACATAATCATTCCTTGATCCCTGGTTGGCTGAGAACCCTTATTCTAAATGCCGACCAGGGACCAAACCCAGGGTCATAATAAAAGTCCCTCAATTCCTGTCCAATGGTGGCCTCTAGTGACCACCGACTTGTTTGGCAACTCTATGAAACCATCTCAATGTATTTAACATACCAGGAGAAAAAATACCCCACTGTATTTTTTTCTATAATCAATTTCTATTCTGTTCTGTGTCTTTATTACTTTTAAATAAAATTTTAAACCTTTTTTAATTCCTTATTTTTGATTTAAGTACAATTTGACTGTACTATTTGTGACCCCTTCAAAAATTGCTCATGAGAACTTTTATATTTATTGTCCCCCCCTACTGCTTTTCCTGAAATTTACGCCCATGGTCACAGTCACAAGGTCCTGGGTTCTTAGCCGGTATAGCTAAGGACTCTTTCTGTGTGGAGTTTCCATGTGTCTACATGTGTTTACACATGTATGTGAGGTGAACTGGTGAAGCTAAACTGCCCCTAGGTATGAGTGTCTGAATGTATTTGTGTCTGTCTGCACTGTGATAGACTGGTGATCTGTCCAGGGCTGGGATAGACACCCTCAGCACTTAAGATAAGCAGCTCAGATAATGAATGAATGAAAGAAATACATAGGCATGAATGCATCCGTTAATCCTTCCAATATATGCAGTTCTAAGTCCACAAATCGTCCTGTGTGCACTTACACTGTCAGTGAATCAAACAGAAGCAAGAGGCATTTTCCAAAGCAAGCAGGAAGACAAAACAAATGAGCCAGAAGATTAGTGCTAGTACAGTCCTTGGATGCCCCATAACCAATAAATAACAGCCTCAGCAATTTTCCATCCTGTGAAGCTGCCAAGCCACTGATGAAAAATTAGACTAAATTAAATGATGATGTTGTTGACATAAAGAGTGTTGAAATCACACGGCTGCTGTTATTTCCATAAATGTGGGAGCTAAAGCATGACAGCTAGCCACATGCTAGCATGAGTTATCATGAGCGGTTCAGGACAGATGCTGTTGGGGTGAAGTGGAGTCATTTAAGATGACCCTGAACTGATCAAAAACAGAATAAATGATTGAGCACGACTGAAGTCATGTAATTATTTGTCAAGCTGCAACCCAGCAGTGAATTAGTATACAGTCTTATAAATAACTTACTTAAAGAGTGAAAGGAAGAGAATGAGAAGAAAAATTATATACTACCCCCAACTGTCATCAGCTGAAATGCTGCTTATTTAAAAGGCGCCACAAAGGGTTCTTGAGGCAAATCATAAAATAACCATTTTAGTTCCCTAAAGAATCATGTTTCTAAATGCGATTCATAACTGAGCGTAAAGAACCATTTAATGGTTGAAAAAATGTCCTCTCACAAACCTTTACATTATATGGAGTTTCTTTAAATCTTTTAAGAACCATCCACTGAAATGATCATTTAGAAAATTATGGTTCTTCTATGGCATCACACAAAGAACCCTTTTAGACACATTTTATTTACATTTACGGCAGACACTTTTATCCAAAGCGACTTCCATTCCCTAACTACAGGGGACAGTCTCCCGGGAGCAACTTGGGGTTAAGGGTCTTGCTCAGGAACCCAGTGGTGGTATGATGAAGGAAGGATTCAAACCCATGAGGCAAGTATCCTACTCACTAGGCCACCACCACCCCATTTAAAGAGTCTAGCTCAGAGACCCCTAACTCATAAAACACCCCACCCCCACCATACATAAATGCATTATGATTTTCTATTCATGTTGACTTTAGAAGTGTTTCTTTTCATCTGTAAACCTTTCAGGTGCATTTATTTTTAGGAGTGTTCTTTTGCATGTACCTCTGCTTAACTCTTTTTTATTGGTAAATGTTAGCTTGTGCACGTTTTATGTTCCAATTGACATGACAATCAGCTGCAGATCCTCTAAGTGATTATGAATTATTTATTTTATGCCATACAATTTCAACCTGTGTACTTAAGTTCACTATTTATTTATTCTTCTAGAAATCCATGGCAGACATTTTAAGTATTCTGAAGAAATGCTCTTTTTACTGGGCTTAATAGAGAAAGAACAGTTATTCTTTGAGAAATTGCCATTTATGCTTATTGTTTCAGCTGAGACATTCAGCACATTCAAATAAACTGCTTGCTTCTGTTTATTTTTCCCTTTCTCATAATTTTCAGACCTCAATGAACTGTATTCATCTCGAGCACTGTGTAGGATGCTGCAGTATGGCGTGACTGAGAGCAGGTGTAGGTGGAAATGTAATATTCCATCCCACACCTGCCAGGGACAAAGCAGTCACAAAGTTAATCAGAGACAAAAGAGAACCAAGGTCAGGACAAGGGTAGAACTCAGCTTTCTGTTTGCTCTTCAGTGAGCACAGTTCTCTATTAATCTGACATGTGAGCAGTGAGGGCTTAATGAAGCGTAATGTAGAGTAATCACTGTATTATTACTGTCAGTCAAGGCTCAGTTTTCCACACATCTGAGCAAATGGAGGAATGTCGCAAATGCAGCAAACAAGAAAGAATAACAGTTGTTATAGCTAGCATGCAGTATTAAAACGCCATCCAACCTCTTTGTGTCTGTATGATGCAAGTCTAACTGAATATGTCTGTGGCAATAAATGATAAATGTAAAATGTTCTTCTTGTCTGGGATGAAGTCCCACACATGATATATTTTTTCTTACCAACTTTACTTACAACTTCGTATCTAAGGAATTATCCCACCGATGCAGTGATCAAGATACAGTTTGAGAATTGATTATCAATAGGCACTCAGCAGATATGTCAAGAACAGATTTGGTCACATCATTTGATCAGGAGAGAAAATAAACAGGGGAGGCAATAACATAGCCATGAGGAGCTTCTAATCTATTGCAACCTCATTATTATTATAACTCCAGTGCAAATCGAAAAGCAAACTGGACAGATCAACAACATTTGGGATGGGGAAAATTACTTCTCATACCTAAACATGGCCAGGAATTTGTTTGTATTGTTGTGTTTTGTGCTAAACTCTGCTCAAATGATTAATTGAATGTAATGTAAATGTATGTCAATAGCAATAAAATGAACTAAACATATCAAAGCATGCTGCTAAATTTTTCAAGTAATTTATACAGTTAGACCAACAGCTACTTTCCAGTCCAACAAATCAGTTTTGAGGTTATTTGTATTCTTTCAAGCTTTATTTCTTTGGACCACCTTCAAATGTTCACACTTCAGTCTAGAATTCAGTCTAGTGCATATTTTTTCAGAGAACTTAACTAATAATGGGTAAATCCCTGCAATAATGTGGAAACTGCCTTTTTTTTTTTTTTGCTTTTTTGTGACAATAAATATATATATTTAAAAAAATATATGTTAATTTTGTAACAAATATGAATATAAATTTAGCTACATTTCCATATAAAACGTAACTGTATAAATATAGAAAGTGCGACTTGAAATGGCCGTGCCAGAAAACGAGGAAAAATAAAAAGGGGGGAAATAGAGAGTATATGAAGAGATGCAAAATAACTGAGGGAAACCAGAAGGCAAGTCCTTGGGATGGGAGAGAATGATTTGAGAGGAAAAGAGCAGGATGCATATAAAAAGGAGAAGGGGGAGGCTGTTGCCTGTTTGATTGATTACTGAATGAAAGTGTATGGCAGTACTGGCAAAGAAGATACACACACATTAGATTGAATTTACCTGAAGCAATGCCTCGCTCTGCCAAACCTCTAACATATTCATGCTCACACTCCAACTCTGTTTATTTCATTAAGGAGTACAATCAGGATATGTTTTCACTCCTAGATGCTTTAATTTTATCCTTTAGAAGTCAGTACTTTCCTTTTGTTCATTACTTATTGTTAAATAAAGGAATCATGAAAAAACATATGTATGGACTATGGATTAAATCTGCTTTTGCAAGGTAACTGTAACTTTTTATAAAGTTGTGTGCTTTGGAGATAAAGTCAGAGAGGCCAGACTAAGATGGTTCGGACGTGTCCAGAGGAGAGACAATGATTATATTGGTAGAAGCAGGCTGAGATTGGAGCCACCAGGCAGGAGAGGAAATTTATGAATGTGGTGAAAGAGGACATGAAGTTAGTTGGTGTGAGGGTAGAGGATGCAGAAGACAGGACAAAATGGAGACAGATGACTTGATGTGGCGACCCCTGAAGGGAAAAGAAAGAGGAAGACTCAGAAAAAAAAGGAATTTTGCTATATTGCATCACCATGCAGTAATTATGTGATTAATTAAATGAGGCATTGACATTCTGCACTGACAAATTCGAGGAAGCACTTCTGACATTAACTTTGATGTCAATATTAGTGACAAAAATATGGCAAAGTCCAAATGACAGTTTTCCTTCCTGCAATACAAGATCCTTTTCACCAAAGCACTTTAAGGGCTACTGCTGGTCAATGACCCGGTCCAGTTCAAATCCAGGGTTTCCTACTGAATGATGGGAACAAACTTTCCCTTTAGTAAGTATGGGTAGCCACATGGCTTACAAACAGCAGGAACAATGACTGATGCTAACACACACCAGAAGACATATAAATACTTGAGTAAATACTTGAGACCCATGGGATTTAGCCAGTGCATTAAATCTTATATGATAAAGAGATCAAACATAATAAAAGTTACTTTGTTGTCAGCCCACTGACTTTCATTAATGTGTTTGAGTCTGCAGGTTATGCTCTTTTAAAAAGCACACAGAAATAAAAAAATATTGACAGGAACAATACAAATACAAACAATACGAATTTAAAGAGCCTGTATCTATTTTTTTTTATTTACTTTTATATACTTTTTTTCTGAGGTTCACTAAAAAGACTAGCTAATATTTGTATATTAAACAGTAAAATAAAAAGCACAGTTAGCAAAAAAAGTGAGGCAGTATTCTGTCAGCGCCCATTTACAGCTTTCATTCATATGTGTTTATTCTCATACATGTTTATTCTTTTTTGGCCTGTCACCACGCCCCTCTTCAGAGGAGAACTTTATTCCTAATTTATAGTTTCAATTTACAAAAACAGTCATTATAGCCGCTCTGAACTTACCCCTCACCCAACAGTGAAGAGGAAGAAGAGGGAAAAAAGCAAATAAATAACCATGAAATAAAATAATAATATAAAGCAGAAACAAGACATACAGAAACACAGTTTCTAGTAACCTTTCCTAAAAGAAAAAAAGAATAAATTAATTTTAAAACATACACAATAAAGCAAAATAAATGTATTTTCTACGCCCTTCTGTGTGTGTATAAGTGTATGCCATTTTGTCACTGGAAGTGGGGGGTATTTAACGTTGCAGAAGGCACAAGAGCACCCCGATGCCCCCCTGAAGGTACGAGACAAAATGATAGTCACATGTCCCATATGCAGCCACACGCCCAAACCTAAAAGGGGGATTATTATTATTATAATATTCAAATGTTATTATGACATTATTGGCTGCTGAGGCAGGGCATCCCACTCTTCTTGAAGGGCAGCCCTCAAGTAATTGAGTTATGACCCTCTACACAGAGACTCCGCTGATTCCATATGTTTTCTATGGGATTCAGATCTGATGAGACACTTGTTTCCCTCACACCTCCCTTAAATGTGCCTGGAATTGAGAGACATTTATCATCTGGTCATCAGTGTGGGATGTGGCCAAAGGACGCCCCATAATTACACTCACAATTGGATTTGAACCCAAGACACTGTGAGCCATGGAGCAGGCAATTTAATTGGGAAATATAAAAAACAGGAAACAAACAGTCTGGGTACATGAAATGTACATGAAGCAGTTGCAATGTACAGACAGAAGAAGCTCTTTTGGGATTAAATACATAAGTCACATAGGCAAAGGTCGTTTCAGAGTTATATACTGGAAACAGATGGGCAATGCTTTCAGGGTTAGTTTAGATGGGTAGAGCATATCCTGATCCTCACAGAGGGTGTGGTCTGCATGCTCTTGATGAGAGAGACCAGTACGAAGTGAACACACAAGGTTTTAGAAGGCAGCAAAATTGCAATAGGGAAAGGCTGCATGGTCCTGAACAGCAGAGTGGGTGCAAACCAAATACATGAGGCTTCAGTGAGTTACAGACCTCCACTGCTGGGGATCTTCAGACAAGAGGGGAGAGGGGATCCATGAAGGTGAATGAAAATTACCCTCATGGTGGAGGTTATTTAAGTGGGACCAAGTAATGGGCAAGTAAATTCAGTTGAGACCACAGGCCAGACCAACACAAGGATTTAGAAAGAGGGAACTCAGGATCAAGGCAGAGAAGGAGCAAAACAGAGACTCAGTGTTACAGGGGTGTTTGCAGATTGGTGTTCTTTTTTGGACTGGAGAGTAAATAACAAAGACTACATACTACAAAATTTTATGTGGTGCAAATACATGTACACTTCAAGTACTATGCGGCAATGACTACCCAAAGCTAAGGCAGTCAAAGCATATGACTTGCTGACTTTTTTTATCTTGTAAAATAGCATAAGGGCTATTCTCATGTTTTCGATCTTTAAGATCGACAATGGCAGAGAATATATGCTTGCCTGCAACATATGCACCATCGTCAAAGACTTGCGAGAACCTTAATAATAAATTGTGTGGGTTTGACCACTGAGCATCACTGGGGCTAGACATCTTGTAAATCCATGGCTTGCCACAGCCATGTGTTTGTTTTGGGGTTACATATGTGTGGAAGATGAAGGATAAGGTCTGTGTTCCACCATCCCCCCACCCTCTGTCCCTTCTTCTTCTTGCTCTAGCTGGTGTAAATTAACCAGGCGGCATGCTGAGAAGGTGCTAGCAGACAGAGGCTGTCTAACCTAGCATGAGCAATGCTGCTACAAATGGCAAAATCAATGTTGCCAGCTCGGTTGCCTAAATCTGTCTGTCATGTTATGACAAGATAAATGTACCTGCACTTTGACAATAACCTACCGGCAGCTAGGTGCAGGATGGAACCTTCACTGACAATTTATCCCCCATATATTTTTGTCAGTTTTATGTTTGCCTTTGCTGACATGAACAAATTTTAGCCTTGTTTTATCCAATAGCAGTCATTTAAAGAGGAATGGAGAAACGTTTTTGATTTATTTCTCGGCCTGTTGTTGCCCAAATTATCTCCTCAATTTACCCACGCTTCCTTTCACGGAATTGTATACCCCTCTTTCAAACCATACCACCAACACCAAGATGATGAAGGCAAGCACATGCTTCCTTGAAGTCAGCTCAACATCTTTGAAGGAGAATGCTCGCTGCTAATTCTGTTATGGCTTCATGTTTTCAGTACTCCCAACCTCAGACATTGCAGTCAAGTTTTTGAATTAATATATTTTAAGTCAATAAACATGTATCATTCTACTTACAAACAATGCAGTAAACAATTTCATTTGTATCCATGAAGAATATAGCTCACACTAATATATTGTGTAATATCATAATCACAGTACGTAACAATATAATCCTGTGTAATACAGCCCCACTCTGAACCCCCCCCCCCGCCCCCCCCGTTCTAATCCGGCCTTAATCAAGT
>JBBPCW010284165.1:0-21849 GCA_037974425.1 Phenacogrammus interruptus
A
The DNA here is from genome assembly GCA_037974425.1 of Phenacogrammus interruptus. Taxonomy (NCBI): domain Eukaryota; kingdom Metazoa; phylum Chordata; class Actinopteri; order Characiformes; family Alestidae; genus Phenacogrammus; species Phenacogrammus interruptus. Next base: position 2 of record JBBPCW010284165.1, read on the forward strand.
TCTATCTATCTATCTATCCATCCATCCATCCATCCATCCATCCATCCATCCATCCATCCATCCATCCATCCATCCACCCAAACACCCACCCATCCATCCACCCATCCACCCATCCATCCACCAATCAGTCTATTTAGCCATCTGTCTATCTATCATACTTAACCCATCCTGACTGAATGAATCTACAAGTTCACCTTGCCAAATCTGAAATTTTACTTGGTCATAATTTCTCTTAATTCAGTCATACTGTGGGACGTCTTAGATAAAGACGTTGCTAGAGAGAGAGAGATGACATGTTGTAAGTATGTTCGATCAAAGCACTATATCTGCCTTCCTGCCCACAGTTTGATCCAGCATGAGGATCCATTATCATCAGAGGTTTTGAATCAGGAGGTGGGCTGGAACCGTCACGGTCTGTTAAATACAACAGACCGAAACAGATGCCATTCGCATATAAAGAAGGCATGGCATGCTGCGCTTCATTTCCTGTCATTCCTATACATTTCTGACCATGGGCATAAGGTACATGCTGTGTTGCGACCGAGGCGGTTTGTAGATTTTGTGAGGAGTTTGATGGATAGCTTCATTGCTGTTGAGCAGATTACTGAAGGGGTGACGGCTCCAGCGAGCAGAGTGTGTGTGCAGCGGAGTGTGTATCATCTGCTGCCGCACGTGAACGGAGACACAGATGTGGCGCACTGGGAGGATTAGTGAAGAGCAAAACCGGAAAGCACCACTGCTGTTTTATAGCCACAGGCAGAGTATCACACCCACAGCACCGGACAGTAATGGGTAGCAGCGAGGGAACGGCAGTCAGTGTTTATGTGTGTATGTGTGTGTGTGTGTGTGTGTGTCTGTGTGTGTGTGTGGGGGGGGGGGGATGGGTGCGTAGATGTATTTCACTCTTTGTAGGGAGTGAATATCTTCGGGATGATAGAAAACATGGTCAACACTTTTAGTAAAAGAAAAAAATGATCCCTATGCTGGGCTCACATCCACAATGTGGCGACTGAGGAGCCAGCCTCTAACCCTCTGAGCTGCCTTCACAACACTGGAAAAGGAAAGGAGTGGTTGCACTGCCTGACTACTTTCCATCAAAGCTTAGCTTTTCACGGTTGCGCTGCTCTACCTTCCATTGAAGCGTCGCGTCACACGGTTGCGCTGCCTGGCTGCTGTCCACTAAAGTGTAGAGTCACATGGTTGCGCAGCCTGATTACTTTCCATTAAAATGTACCATCACACTGTACAATGAATACTGCAATGTGTTCTATCAGATAAATTTCACAGTGTTCACAGTAATATTATAACCCTAAATATTGAACACATTGTACCAGAATATTACACACATGAGAAAAATACTGCACACATACGTCTTAATAGAGTATTCATTGTCTCCCAATATTCATGTAGATATGAAACTGAAACCATAGCAACCACGTGTGCTGTTGTAGGCCTACAACAGACATTCATCCTGTGAAACAAGTCGAAGTCAAACAAGTGACACCAGCATCAAGGTGAATACCGTCTTACCGATGAGGACATGTTTATCAGCTCTGCAGTCAGGCGGCGCCACGGGTGCGAATTCAAGAACAACGTACAATGCGACGTTATGAAATTTTAGTGTGGAATGACAGAACACAAGCAAAACGCACGCAGCAACGGGAAACCCCCCGCTGAAGGGCTAACTAAATTACTAAATTAGCATACCACAAGTTCAGAAGGTGTCAATTCAATAAATGAAATTAAAATGATTGTTATTTGGTATATTCCAGCGGGGTTCAATCTGAACATGTGATAAAGAGATCAATACTTTTCACAGTAGCCTACTGTTGCATTAAAGGTACTAAGATATTCGTCTTTGTTGTATTCATTCTATACATACGGAGACATTAAATTAATTATATATTATACACATATACAGTACTGCAAATCACCCTCATTGCTTTATATTTTGCTTTGAGTCACATATTTGCAGGTCAAACTGCCTTATCTTTGGCATATTGAGTAGATAGTTAATTGGAAAAAATGTTTTTCTTAGACAGGCTTCAATGTTCCTTAAAGATACAAGGTGCCTAGATAAAGGAGTTCCAACCACTCAGCATTCAGCACCACCAGTATACGGATAATTGCCTGATAACCTGGAATCATTTGCACCTGTTTATTCACTGGTTCGGGCCTTAAGTTAGACGGTTTTGTTGTGCTTGAATGATTCATAAGTAGGTCACTGTGTGGCTTAGCAAAGAAATAACATTCCTCTAAATACTGATCAGGTTCGGGGATTGGACTGAAATTGAGAGAACTTTAAAAGTCTTTCAGGAAGCTTGAAGTAAGTCCTTTGTCTGTTTTATTGCACTGCGTTTCTCCACGTCACCACCTGAGGGCGTGTGGGTCTATATTACTTCAATGTCCATCAGCAGCCTTGGCCTTACATTTTGAAGCAAACACAACATGCATAACACCTACTGCCTGAACATGCCTCCCAGTTACAAACCGCATAGCACCTTTGAGTCATTTTTGATCCTGCACCCTAATTTAATAGTCATATAAGCAGCTTTCCTCCTCCTCAGAAATACAGCTTGCCTTCATAACTCCCACAATGGATAATGCTGAAATGCTTATCCATGCTCATATCACTGTAATGCTCTTCTGTTTGGCGTCCCAGCTAGAATACATTCAAAACTTATCAACCGGACTCCATACCAAACCTGCCTCATCATTCCTGTCCTATATTGTTTTTAAGATGTCTTCAAAGTTTTGTCATTTGACCCTGTGCATCACTCCTGTCCTCCATTGTCATCACCCTGGCTGCCAGTATCCATTCCTATTCAGTTTAAAATTCTTTTATATACCTTTAAAGACTTCATGGCCTCACTCATCTCTACACCACATCCCACACATTAAGGTCAAATGTGTACTTACAGCCCCCAAATACAGACAGCGTTCTTGTGCCCAAATTAAGGAATTTATTGCCCAAAACCTTAGAGATACCTCTTCTATTTTAGAATTCAAGAGTCACCTTAAGTCAGCTTTTCTCTCATTGTTGTTGTTGTTGTTGTTGTTGTTGTTGTTGTTGTTGCTGTTGTTGTTAGCAGCAGTAGCAGTAGTAGTATTTTTATTATATAATGCATAACCATTTTATTCAATGGTTTTGTTTTCCGAACATATGCAAAAGACCTAATTCCTAGAAGTCGCTCTAATTTACAAAAGCTTGGTAAAATAATGGATTTATAAATGTGGTACGAAGTACAAAGTACAAAATCTCTATTCAGTCAGCCATCTGATCCCTGCTGCAAGTATATTGAGTCTGCACCAGGAAAATTTCTCAGGGGAAATGTATGGTAAAAACATTCCCACCTTATCTTTGTTGAACACTCTGTGACCTTAGAACAAAAGAACGTGTGATAGTGGGGGATTTAATAAAACACTTAAGAAGAGAGAGTGCAGAGAGATGGCTTATGTTAAGAGTCCACATTCTACATTTTTCTTGTATTTTATTTTGTCTCCGAGGTCAGAAACAGCTATTTTTTTGACATGGCCATTTTTCAACTTCTTTGCTTTTTTCCCCTTAGAATAAAACAGGTTGCTGAATTTCTTTACAGAGTTGGTGAATGGAACGAGGCGTCACAATGTCCAAAACACAAATATAGTCCTTTCATTTAGTCCAAACCCAACGGGGACCCTACATATGTCTCCTTAGCTTCATATGAAATAATGATGGTAAAATAGTAGTCTGAAAAAATTTATTTTGCCTCACAACACCTTGCATGTATCCCTCCACTATAAAGGTATAAAATGTTTTATACCAAAATCTTTTCTAAATATTCTGTATGACGAGCATCAAGACTTTCAAGCAGTGTGCAGTGCAGTTTCAATCATTTTACATAACAACTTTCTGTGAGGGAGATTTAAGAGGTGTTAAACTGTTTACACATCTGGTTCCATTCACCACCACTGTGAACAATTCTGATATGTAAGTTATTCTAAAATGGAGCATTTTACACTAAACCTACTCGGAATTATAAAGTGGTGGACAAACACACACATACAGTGCTTGTATGCATATTTGTGTATCATCACTGCTGGGGAAGACACTGTATCTCCAAAATAGTAGTTATAATATAAGAGGAGGAGATAGTAATTTTTTAATGTAACATTATATTACATTAGCTTTCATTAAACAGTAAATGGTAAATTTTGGATATGTAACAGTAAATTTGGGATATTTCTGCTGGCCTACTTATAAGCTCATAAGATGTTTTGAAATTATAAATAGCTAAAAAAAATGGACATATATCACTTGGAATTCTGGCATTACTGCTAGAACATAATGGGTTTCTGGACATGACCAGAAGGAAGAAGATATGGTTTCACCTCTGAGTGATTCATTACTTTCATTCGTTCCCTTGTCAGCCAGCTCTGACACTAATGGGAACACGGAGGCCTCCCTGAGGTTTTGGCGAACAGGGTGGAAGAGGCTGATTTTCCCCTCTGCTGCTGACACTCTGTATGACAGCCATTGCATTACTGTGGTCCCTATTGCGTTTAATGCCAAAGCTAGGCTGAACACATGTGACGCATGTGGACATGTTTGATTGGCCCATGGTTCCTTAGCAACGAGAGGGAGACAACCCCACATGTGTCCATGTTGTGCTCTGGAAAGACTTTGGCCATGATCCAGACACATACTATACCAAAAAAGGATACCAATATGGAAGGGTGGGCGATATGGCAAAAATATAACTCTATGTAACACTTTAATTCATTACACAATACACAAAATACATCACAATATTAAGTCAGAACAAAAAAAAATCAATATTTGACAAAATGCACCAATGAAACACTGATGTCACACTTAAACATGGCTATAAAATGGTAACAGCCTGTCATACAATTAGATGCCGGTTACAAGAGTTTAGTTTATAGAGTCTAAAAACACCAATCAGTGATAGCGTTAAAATCACCTGCCTAATATTGTTGGTCAACACCTTAAACTATTGATCATGTTCCTCAAATCATTCCTGAATAATCTTTGCAGTGTGACAGGGATTATCCTGCTGAAAAAGGCCACTATCATTCGGGAACACATTTGCCATTATGGGGGGTTTATGTAAGTGGTCAATATCAAAGTACCATCAACATGAAAACAGGACCGAAGTTTTCCCAGCAGATCATTGCCCACACAGTGCATCACACTGCCTCCACTGGTCAGTCTTCCTTCCAGCCTGAATCCACCCTAGGTAAATGACACACACTCTCACAAAGTGGTCCACATGATGCAGAAGAAATGTTTTGCTAATTGTGCTTTTATGGCGGATGATTGTAAATGAGCCCTGCTCAGCTTTGCTGCCTTTTTGCATCCTTCACAACGCAGTCAGGCTGAAACATCCCTCATGTGGGTCTAACCTGCTAAAGACTGAAGGAGGTGGGCATGTATACTAACAGCATTTACTAATTAAACTCTTTTTTTTAATAAAAAAAAAGCAAGGACAATTTGTTTTCCATGATACAGACTCCTTAAAAATGAACATGTTTTATTACAAAGAGGCTGGAAAATATTTTTTGTTGGTCAGTATTAGTTCTTGATGTTCCAAATGATTAAACCCCAGAAAACCTAAATTCTGTAGCAAATGTCTTGATGTTGACATTATATTATTTTTGCCATATTGCACCAACATTATTTACAGGCATGAAGGTGTTTCAGAACTGGGGAGTTACTCCAAGAGTGTCATCGTCAAAAAGATGCAGCACAAATGTTATATTTTTCCATATATTTTTTATTTCACATTGAAATGATTCACACAACATTCAAGAGTACTTTAATGAATCAATGTCCTTTGTTGTGAGTGGACTGTACTATACTGGCAGATATTTAGTATAATATACTAATTATCCATTTATTTTACTGTAAACTAAACATATTTCCAGTGTGTTCATTAATAGCTATGTGAACAAACAGAAATTCATAGAATTGCCATGAAAAAAGCCCAGAAAAAGCTTATTTTGCTTCCCTTCACAGAAACTTCACTTTTTGTACCAGAATCTATAAATTATGGCCCCAAATGTGTAGGGCATCTCATAGGAGACTGGACTCACTCACATGAACCTTATATCATATTTTTTTTTTACAAATATGTATTGCATTCAATGCTCAAATGCTCTCAGGAACTCCTTCCAGCACAACAGCTACGTCTCAGTTTGTAGCTCATAGTTTATTCACACAACGCCACAAATGCACACATGTCACAAATAAATAAGATCTCATCTAGCTAGTAAACAGCAATATTTTCATCTTGTCTTATGTACAATTGTTGAAACTGCTTCAAATGTGGGGTTCATTGTGCAATAATTGACAGGAAATATAAAGTCTCCGAATAGAACTATGAAACAAATCTCTCCTGTTTGTCAGGAAGATGCTGTTTAGAGCTTCTAGTGAATGAAAAAACTCCCTTTGCTTATGTTAACAGTGCTGAACATGCATTCCTTTGTTCTGCTCCATGTTAAAAATATCTTAAGTGTCTTATGCACAACCAATTCAGCATCTGACTGTTCCCAATAGCAACTGCTGACCTCTAGTGGTGGTACTATGACAGCACCAGTAGTACATGTGCAACAGACAGCTTATGTGTTTTTGCAATGAACGTTTTAACTTGCATTAACAATAAGGTCCTTGAACTGAGTCAGGTGCGAAACACAGAACTGTGGATCCCAGATGGACTACTGGAACTGATTTTGATTTGTTCTTAGCTACTTATATTTTTATTTATAGAATTCAAGTATAATGTATAACTCAAAGTCCCTCAATAGTTAACATCTGCTAACTTATCAATTTCCCTCAAACAAAAAATACAAATGAAGACAAAATGGGGTGGAATACAAAAGAGCTGGAAACAAATAAACCTTGAGATTTGCCTTCCTAGAAGTGAACATGTAAACACACTTAAAACACTGAGTCAAAACAGAGGAAAAACGTAATAAATACACAAATAACACAACCCCCCCCCCCACACACACACACACACACACACACAACAAAAAGAAATCACATGTACCTGAATAAGTGGAATGGAGAGGCTTATACTCATTCCTATGAAGTACCATGCAGACACAAATGGTAAAAGACTACATGGTCATCGATGGAGCTGGAGAAACAGAATAATGGAATGTGGGGAGGTTTCAAGATGAGATATGATCACTCTGTCTGAGGTACAGAGATGGCAGGGCCTTTGGGGTCGTCAAAGCGGTCCATGGTGTGCAGTTGCATGATCATGTGAAGGCCGTAGGTCAGCACCAGAACCATCAGCAAGGATGTAAGCAGCCCCATCCAGATGCCCGGAGTGAAGAAGCTGGCGCAGTCGCTCGCGTATGAAAAGTCCTTCCCTGGCACATTAAAGCCTTGGATCTGAAGGAAAGGGAGAGGAAGGAAAGCCGGGTAAGACACATCATTCGGACAAGGGATCCAAACCAGTTTGAGAAAAAAACCTGAAACAGTATTTTACTAGGAAAAACAAAATTAACAGTAAACAGACAATAAATAGTGATTTTGTGTTTGTCTATGAGAATGATGAATCATAATCTCTGAGATCTCTCCTCATGGAAGCCAGGATAATACTGTATATAATACTAACAATATGATAGTTCTCAGAAATGACCTTAAATACCTGATTCAGCTCAATCAATACATAATTAGATTGAATCAGGAGCTGCTGATGGAGTTTCCCAAAGGCATCGAGGTGAAATCTGTAACTGAACCTGTTATTTGAACCAGCTTACAAAAATGCAAGTACTTTTTACAAACAAAACAAAGCTTGATGTTATTTATTGTATTCTTGTTTGTTTACACTTGTTTGTAAATGTGTGTATTTGCAAACAGAAAGTCCCTTGCTGCTCAGATATATAGCTTTCAGCAGTTTGCACAAGTGTCCATGACTATTGCACAGTACTGTATATAAGTAACAGATCAACTCCAAACTAGAAGTAAAAACGTGCAAAGTAGTTTAAAGGTTTTAACATCCAGAATTTGTGCAAATGTTACAGCAGCAAAGTGAAAAACAAACAGAATACTGGAATGTAATTATGTATGTAATATATATGATCGGCACCATTTCAATATAAATTTATACGAATTATTAGATAACTTCTAAATGCGCATCATGTGATTTTATTTAATGCATTTTGCATGCACTGAACTGCACAGATATATTTAGCTTTTTGTTTGTTTAAATTGAACTAATAAAAGATTTTTAAACATCTTTCCTGTTCTTTCACTCTAACAGACTGACGCAGCACTAATATTCATTACAGTCAAGGTGGGGTTAAACATGCAGGCTGTAGCTCCGCTCTAAATTACAAAGATTAGTGCTGCAGCCGGGTTTGGTAGAGATGGTTAGCTAGCTATTTCATTAGATCTAACATTTATTTACTTCATTATACCGGAAGAAATCTACATGTAAAGGTGTAATTTATTCTTTGAGACTCCTTCATATGTCTTAGTAAGACTGCCAAATGTCCAAATTGAGGCTTGAAAGTATAGTTTGGTCAGCTGACACTGGCAACCAGCAGAGATCGATATGTTCCTTCCATATAGGCCTAATGTTGCCCCCTTAAACACCTGGACCTCCTTTTCTTTCCTGCAAATGAGGTTTGGCAGAACTCAATGAGTTAACTTGAGCATGTATTGCTCTTATTTGTGGTGTAAAGAATATGATGAACTGCAACTGGTATATCGCCCCCTGCACAGGAGTTACACTGCCTTTCCCAAAACAAGATATTTTTAAAAAGCTGAAATATATAGATATCAGGTGATAATGGGTACTAATCTAATAGCTATAAGTATCAGCCAATACTTGGCATTCAGGTACCATACTGTAATGGAAAATGTGGTATAAATTCATCCGTAATAACTAATATTTAGCATACCTAATCTACTAGCACACCTAATATAACAATTTAATTGGTATGAGCAGTGTGCCCCCCAAGAAATAAAACCTATGATACTGAGCAAGACATATAGCTATTTACACCTGGAATGGGTCTTGAATGCATCTCCAATTCCTGCTTATGGTCATCTTTTGTGACTGGAGTAAGGGTGCTCTGTATTGCTACTATACCAGTGTCTTATTTACACATTTTTTTGTGTACATACCTGGCCTGTTACAGAGCATTGCCAACTCAGCGGTCAATGATAATCCATATCAACTTTTTCATACTGTCTGGAAAATGGTATCAAAGCTTCGTCTCTAGTTCTGCTAGACTGTGCAACACTTTCATAACACCTCAAAGCCCACATTATACATTAAAAACCTCTCATATTACACTCAGGACTTACAATAACACATGCACTTTGCCTTCTGTTTATGTCACTATAGACACACTTATGTCCCGTTACTCAATTTGCTAAGCTATAATGTAAACTTGCTCAGTGTTGTTCTATGCTGCTGTGCAACAATATACATTTGGTGCCATATTACTCTTTCTGAAAGGTTTATGAACCTTTCGCACTTTACTGTTATTCTGTTGTGTTGTCTATTTATTGTACAGTTTCCGTAATGCCTTGAGCTTTGTTTAAGGCTGCTCACAGCCTCCTGTGTCATTATTTATAGCGCAATACAAGTTACTCTGAAAAGTTTACACTGCATCCACACTATACTGTTGAATCAATACCATTACATTGTTGTGATGTCTATTTATTGCATTGTCTATTGTTTCTGTCAGAACCTGCACTCAACTGACTGTTAAATGTTGCTATATGTTGCTCTGGGGTCCATGATGAAATATCTTATCACACCAAATATGTGTACACAGCTGCTGATAACAAAGTAACCTTGGATCTTCAACTAGAGTCTAAAGGTTTCTTTTATATACTATGATACTTCATGCTTAAACTGTACCTGGATGTCATCAAAGGAAACCCTCCATTCATTGGCATTGTCCTTGGCTGAGTGAGGAGCGAGCTGTGGGTAGCGGAAGCTGGTGACAGAGTCGCACCGGTATGAGTACTCAACAGGGGCATAGATGTTCCGGCTGCCGTTGAAGGAAGCCTTTTTGCCATCATATTCCAGCTGCACACGGTCCATGGTGAACCAGCGGCGGGCCGAAACCTTATAGTGCCGCTGGCTCATGACAAATCTGCACAAAGAGTACAGATACAAAACACTGTTAGAATATGTATGTGCTAGCTCAAGATTTATTTACAGAATTTTCAATCATTCCTTACATGAGTTTGAAAGACCGGTAACTTAAAACATTTTCGTAGTTGAGGACCAGTCTGTAGAAGTAAAAGACAGAAGTATGTCATACATAAAATGCCTTGCTCCCAAAATATTGAATAAAACTTCTAAAAATGTTTCTAGCTTCTATGACTTAAATCCATGTTGAATTAAACACTATAATTACGTCACACAGACACACACACACAGACACACACACACAGACACACAGACATGTGTGTCTGTATATATACATACATACACATACACACATACATACATACATATATATTCGCCCCCGAATGTCTTGAATAGTTCTGTATATATTTTCATTTGAACTCACCTAGAGTGTGTCTCATTACAGAAAGATCCTTCTAGGTTGGGAGAAACGCGCTCCCCAAAGGTTTTGGGTGTAAGGTCGTGTCTCTCCCATTTCCCCGAGCGGAGCTGGCTCACTGACAGGCTCTCAGCCCACATCAGGATGCAGGAGGAACCGCGCTCCTTAAACTCCACAGGGGGATACGGAGGAGGTGGGCCATCCCTCCTGCGGGACTGCAGGAGGGAGCGTGCCCCCACAGAACGCACAGCCAGAGACGACTCCTCAATAACCTACAACAGCAACAGCAGAAACTGTAACCCAATCACCTGCTCAACATATCCATCAGTTCTCTGGGGATCCCTTAAAAGCAGGCATGTCAAACTCCAGTTCTGGAGGGCCAGCGAAAAATTTTACACTGTTTTCCCTGTAACTCAGCTGATCATGATGTGCTTGCTGTGGCTAATGCAGCTAAAATGTAATGGAAATTTATTGCATATGGATATTATTATATAAAGGGTGCACTGCCTTGCTAAAACACAGCAGCCATTTAAAAGTCTATGTATTGTGCTTTTTGTCTTTCTAGATAACAGTACAAGCAGCTTTTGAAAAGTGAATATTACAAATATTATCATAAGTATTATCAGGTCACACCCTCATGTAATTTCCCTATTTAGCTATAAGTCCTATTCAGACAGGGTATTTTTAACAGGTGCTACTCTCTAGATCAGCCCTGGCTGTATTTGTCCTGCTCCTCCGCTTAAATAATGACAGGCTGAATTACCTACTGTCCACTGCTCTGATCATATAAATCCCATCTCTGTGAATTCTATGTTTAAGTGTGTAGTAAATACTGTTACTGTAATCATTTTGTACAAAACTAGAAATGTACAGTTTAGTGCACTTTAGTATGTCACTTATGCTTTTAGGTATGTTGCTTACCCGTGAGGGTCTGAGTGCAGTGTACACAGCTGTGTAAGGGACAGACTGGCTTTTCATGATATTCAGCACCTGACCGATCACTTCATCTGAAAAAGACATTTGAACATTATACTTTTTTAACTGTGGAAGAAAGTGAACATTGCAATTAGTCAATCAAGGAATATATTTCGATCTGAGAATCACAAAACGTTCAAATAAGGCACAGATTAAGTGTAAGGCCTGTCCGGTCATTACACTGATAAAACAACCGAACAATACTTCACACTTACCATTACCACTGAGCACCTCCTTTGCAGACATCATGTCAGTCCTACCAGAGAAACAGTCTGTTTAGCACTGAGAAGTCTTGCTGGGTTACTGAGCAGTCTTAACAAAAATGGTTCCCTTTTCCGATTAATCAGTTTGTTATCTCAATGGCAGCCATTGATGAGATAAATCGAGATTATACATAAACCTTCCACTTATTAGAAACCATGACAAACAACAATAGAAATACAAACTAAGAATTCAGTGCCTATTCAGTGATGAATATGGTAGAAGGTGTTACAAACTGTCATTTGAAATCAAGATTGTATGCTACACAAATGCTCTATGAGATTTTAAAAATGTCCTTTGTGATCAGTAAGGTGGAGCAGAGTGAGTGTTGAACACTGACCCAGAGCTGTATGGGAGGCGGAAGATAAGCAGGGCAGGGAGAGAGGCATTGAGTCGCAGCTGGGCTAGAGTCTCTGGGTCCATGTAGAGTGGGGCCGTGTCCAGCTGCTCCTGAAGGATCGCAGGGAGCGCAGCAGATGTCGAGGAGGACACAGACGGTAACAGGAGAGAGGAGGACAACTGCAAAGCTGCCTGGAGGCAGAAAACATAAAATCTGAAAAAAACTATAACAGCCATAGTACCATTAATCAGAATCAGAGAACTTTACTTATCCCGGAGGAAATTGTTCAACTAGAAAGGAAAAAGTTAGGCAGATTTTTCTATCATTTTAAATCGTTAATAATGTCAGAACTGCATGCCAGCATTGTAAAAGTCTGAGGTCCTGGAGAATTGGTGTCCAGCACAGCTTGGTGATTTCTTTCCTTGTCTAATTAGTTAATTATAAGGTAAAGCATGAAGGTGGTAATTTAGGACCTTTCTGCAGAGCATCATTTACTGTCCAGGGGCAAACAATAATCTTAACTGAAATACAGTGATTAAAGACTGAAATTGGGATTAAATAGTACTTTAAGGCTCAGAAGAATAGTAGGATGCAAGAATGTGGATCATGTTTGATGTTTTTACTCACTTCTAGACTGGGAAAGGCACTGTCCTGTTTGTTCCCAAACACACCAGCATACATGGTGAAGTCATCAACACTTAACTGAGAAAGAGAGAAAGAGAAAGAGAGAAAGAGGGCGAGAGAGAGAGAGAGAGATAGAGAGACAGAGGGTGCAGAAAGGGGGGAGAAAGACACAGAGAGATAAAAGAAAGAGAAAGGACAAAAAGAGAGTGAAAAGAGAGAGAAAGAGGGTGAGAAAGAGAGAAAAAAGAGAGGGGAGTGTGAGAGAGAATGACAGTATGCGGATGTCCTGATACCAGCAGCCAAACTTATCACTTTCATTGATAACGCAGAAATGTGAGAGTGTGATATGTGCGTGTTTGTGCGTGTAGTATGAAGTCACAAATTAGGTCCGCATTTGCACGGTGAAGACTGAAAACTGGTGCACATTTTGCCTACCACTTATGTCAGTCCTTGGTAATGGTACTGAGTGATTACTCAGTAACTTTATTTTGTGCTAGATAATGTGCTATTCTGGCTACTAAATGAATGCCTGAGAAAAACACATGGAACTCTGACTCAAAAGAAATTTAATTTGAGGCTGAATGACCTATGCTGTCACACACTCAAAGCATTTGTACTAGATGCGTGAAATTTAGAACCTCACCTTTCACACCCATGTGAAATGACCTTAAAACCATTCTGCCATCTCAGCAAATTACAGCATCGTTTTAACCGAAGGGGAAACAACTGTGTGTGTGGCTGTGAGATAGTAGCAAAACTGACCTTGTCCTGAAGGAAGACTAGCACATTATGAGGAGCAGAACTTAGTGCTGCACTCAGGTAGGACCGCAGCTGATTGCTAGACACGATGTGACCGGCGGCTGGGGCATTCTGGGCTTCCAGTGGAAACCTGGAAAGGAAAGCGTTCATCACAGCCTTCACATACTTGACTGAAGGTGAAGATGGATATTCTTTGATAAAGAGGTAAAGTAGATAATGTGTAACATAACTGTACAATTTGGACAAAATATCAGTATTGCAATTTTCCTGCTACATATAGTGATTGAGATACTTTTTAATATATTGTAAAGGGGACATATCATTTTACAGGAAATAAAAAGGCTAGATATCCATTAATATTGTTTCAAATGGCACATTTACTTCTCCCATACATACCATCCACGTATGAAAAATAGGCTACAAAACAGTTCATTTCCAAACAAATAAAACCAACACATTAAAAACATCTTTTTATACTGGCTACAACAGTTCAGGCCACCTATTCAGGCACCGATTCTCCAGCACCTTAAACAATTAAAGATTATAATAATTAGATTTTTGTTGGATGGCATGAAGACCTCAAAGCATCAGAACACCCAGTAACTCTGGAGCTGTGATTGGTCATGCTGTCAGAAACACTGTTGCACACTGCTTGTACAAAAGTACAAATCTGTTATTCAGGGTTTAGACTAGGCCCCTTACATCCAGTGAAGGACAATCTTAATGCTTCAGCATGCCAAGACATTTTGGACAATGCCATGCAATGCATTTGTGTCAACATAATTTGGGGGAAGAACCATTTCTATTCTAGTATGACTGTGCCACAGTCATCAAAAGGTCCACAAAAACATTGTTGGATGATTTCTGTGTCCTAACCTCGGTCACAAAATCCAACAGAAACACCCTAAAATCTTGTGGAAAGCCTCCTACAGCAAAGGGGCAAAAGGGGGTCGAACAATGCATTTAAATGGAATGTCATTAAAACCCTTGTTGGTGTAATGGTCAGGCGTTCCAATACTTTTGTCCATATATTGTATGAGATTATATGGGTCTTCTAATATATCGAATGAAAGCACAATGTGTAACAGTTATATTTTGGTCCCATCAAGCAGCCCTAGTAGTGATGGACAATGTCATCCCACTACAGTCCCATAATAATAATAATAATAATAATAATAATAATAATAATAATAACAATACATTTAAAAATATTTATATAAAAATAATAATAATACAGTGTAATACTGACCAACTACTGCACACAGATACGGTCTTTTGTTGACATTACTTCTCATTTTTACAGAGTTAACGTGTTTCTAACAGCATTTAGCCAAACCTACGAATGGAAGCACTCATTGAAAACGGAATTCACAGCACCGCAGCTCCCTGAATTTCGTGTCCTGTCCTCAGATTCTGACAGAAATGCTTTTAGAGGCTGCTAGCAGGGCTGAGCTAAGCTAGCGTAACCGGCGAGCCTGACACAAACGAATGACAATAATACATTAACGTCCATGTGAGGAAATAATTACCCGTTACTGGACCACATCAGCAGGGGCACCTGCTCGTTGCAGCACCCAGAAGCGAGAACAGAGAGCAGAAGGACTGCAGGAGCAGCCAAACGTCCAACCGCCATCCTCACCGCGGCCATCTTCAGCACTTTCAGCTCGGGAGCTGTCCAGGACCAGGGGCGTCTAATGAGGATCATCCTTACAACCTACGCCCTACTCCTCACGTCAAGTGCCCTACGCCAGTGGCAAAACCTATTTTACTTGTAGCCCCTCTTGCCTGTGTCCAAGACAAGCCAGGCCCCCCAAACCCTTACTCCTACCTGCATAGATGCACAAAAAGAATGAAGAGATTAATTAATTAACTTTTATTTGCAAAAAATAAACAGTGGTTGTAGGTTTTTGTTCTTATACTCTTACTCACACACACGCTTTTACAGATCTCAGATATTGGGACTTTATTAATTTAATGTGCACAATTATAATTTTGGTAACTTAAGTGCAGACAAAATTTGCACACCCCCTGCGATCTCTTGGGAACCACTGCCCTACGCCATACAAAGGCTGTGCCTTTCAAAGTGGAAATTCCTGTAGCCTGTGGTCTGTACACCAGCAAGACCTGTGTAGCACAAGTCCACCAGTATTATGTGCAGTTAAAACCATATTAGTATATCCAGTACTTTCTTAAACCGCCCCTCATTTCTTTACATTTTGCACCTTGTTGGGGCAGTATTGTTATTTGATTCAAGATTATTTGCCACAATTTCTTCATCACAATAGAATCAAGTCGTCTGACCATTACACCAACAGGGACTTTAAAGACACTGCGTTCAAATACATAGACTTTAATATGGAGTTAGTTTTCTTGGAAGGCTTCCCACAGGATTTTGGTGTATCTCTGTAAAATTTGTGTCCATTCATCCTGTAGAGCATTCATGAAGTCAGGCACTGATGTTGGAAAAGAAGGCCTGGCTCACAAACTCCATTTCAGTTCAACCCAAAGGTGTTTGGTGGAGATGAGGTCAGGGCTCTTTGCAGGCCAGTCAAGCAATTCTGGACCTTGCACTCCATAAAATGCACTGGGCCATAGTCATGCTGAAATAGAAGTTCTTTCCCAACCCGTGTTCACAAAGTTGCAAGCATGGCGTTGTCCAAAATGTCTGGGTATGCTAGCCGAAACCCTGAAAAACAGATGTGTCCCAATACATTTCTCAACGTAGTGTATTGTACGCCTGTCAAACTGTCTAATCTTTGGCTTACTGAGGAGATTAAATGAAAGAAATTGGAACTAATGTTTCACTGTGACAGGTTGCAAAGTGCCTAAAGATGTGTTTATAAAAGTGTTCCAACTACTCAGCATTCAGCACCACCAATATACTGATCATCACCTGATCATCTGGAATCATCTGCACCAGTTAAATGTGCTTTGTTCTGCTTAAATGATTCATATGCATGTCTCTGTATGGCTTAAAACATTCCTCTGAAAGGAATTCCTCATTGATGTGGCCTATTGCCAAAGGCTGGAGTAAACTGCCACAGAAGGTGCTTGTGAGTATCCCTTTGTGAAAAAGAGAAATAGGACTCACTATGCTTTTATTTCCAGTCCCGGAGGTCCAGATAAACGCACCTACTACAAATCAAGTGCTGGACACCCAAGCCCTATGGTTTTACAGGCATGCACAAAAGCAACTCTACTGCTCAGATGTGCAATTTCTTACAGTAATGTGCAATATCTATAGTATTGCTGACCAAAGCATTTTGCATACCCAGCACAACATTTTCTGGAGACTTTTATTTTGACGTTATACTGTATTTTATATTGTTCTTTCAACAAGAATCAATAAAGTTTCCGTATGAAGACTGCAAGTGTACCTAATTGAATTAAAACACTCAATTCAGACCATGTACGCCTTATAAATTAGCTCAGGAGTTTAACCAGAAGTGTTTGATAAGGGCAAGAATTAAACTCTGCAAAGCTGTGGCCTGGAAGGAACCAAGTTTGACACACCTGATATAAAATTATTCCAAGAGCAAAATGTGCATTAAACTAATAAATTAAAAACTCTGGTCTCTTACATAGGTATCAATTTAATCAGCTTTCACACATGGACATAAAAACATTTGTTTTAATAGAACAGGTGTTGGACAGAAATCGTTTGCATAGCACAGTGACTTTAAGAAAGGTTTTTTAAAACCGTTTTTGATTTGATGTAATTGGCAACACAGAAGACTATGATACTTGTGCTCCGGGTAATCTGTTGGATTATTGGCATACGGTTCTTAGGGAAGTGTGTGGTGGTTCAGTGACAAATCCCACTAAGGCAACAGGTTCACAGGTTGGCTTCAAAGACTAGGTGATTGAGTCTGAATCTGAAAAAGGTATGAAATCACATACAAAGACAAGGCATCCCACACAAAGGATCAGTCAGAAGAAGTGTCGGTTTCTTCTTTTACATTCAGCTGCCAAGACATGCTAAAGCTAAGAGTCTAGCAAACACATTCCTTTCTTTCACTCAACCTTACTAAAGACTGTGACCTAAAATTCTTATCCAACTGTAGCTGTTCACGTTTTCATTTGAGTTGGAAAGATCAAACACTTTGACAAATATATACTTTCTATTCTGAGAATGATTTTCGCTGTAAATAAAAAAAAAAGGTGTTCCACAATTTTATTTCAACTGAAATGCTGTCCTGCTTCTAAAAGCCTCTCTCAAAGAGCATCTAACAGTCATCATTTTATGTTTTCTCTAAATAATACTCAACATATTAAGAAAAAAAACATATCAATGCAGCAATGTTCTTCATACAATGATCATAATTGAAATCGGTCTTTCTAAAAATCTAAAAATATTATACCCAATCTATTATACCCAATATGTCAAATCATTCCAAAACCACCAACATCTGGAAAACAATTCCCTTCATATATAAGGAAAAAGAAGGAATTTTGTATACACTCACTGTCACTGAGGCCTTAAATTCTAAAGACTGAGATCAGTCCTGGATGGATGGTCCAATGACCAAGAGGGACTGAACTGGACACTTAAACCAACTGCAGTAAATCCACTCCACAGATACTGTTGCTTCTTTCTGACTGAAAGGTGTCATAATCGAACACCAAGTTCACAGTCTACCCATTGTCTGTTGAGGCAGATGTGTGTATTCTCTCTTTCATTTCATATCCAGCATTTCCCCTGAGGCACGAGGCTTTTGATGTGTGGATCACCGTCCGGCCTGCATCCTCTGATGAAGAGCTTCAGCCTGGGACTTCAAACTGCGGAACTCACCCTGAATGAAGTCAGTCACTGCTTTCCTCATTTCCATCTGTTAGGAACAGAAACAGTTTAATCTGAGCAGAGCCGCACCCTCTGTAAGTACAACCTGGAATGAGAGTACAGATAGGCGATAGGACCTCTAACACAAATTGTCACAGTACATTTTCTGACGTTACATTTTGTTTCCATAATCTATCACAGGCCTGGGTTGAATTCTAAAGGCTATATATACAGTCATGGAAGGATGAAGCATTGACCTGGAGGGGATAAAAAAAAAATGGACTGGGCAGTTCTCGAGTATCACAATGTTATAACTCTTCCATATCGCCCACCTCTGCTACAGAGACCACCACCACTTCCTTACCGGACTTTTATTTTCTGCTCTCAGCGTATCAACCAAATGCTTGACTGTGAAAGGCTTTCCGACTAGGATAGTCACTTTCTGTGGGGAAAACAAGACACAAAAAAACAAGTGAGGCCTTCAGATAAATATGACTGTTTTTGGAAAACCTCATACTTTTTGAAAGTTTTGTGTTCACCTTTCCTGCCCGAGGGATATAAGGTGTCTGATTTGGAAGGACATCGTTCAAACCTGTGGAAAGAATTTATTAGCAGGAGCATTACTAATACAAATACGCACTCAACAGTGAAGTTCAGTACCAAACATTGTTGTTTGCTGCCATTTTGCATTCTCACTTGCTTAAAATGTGATAAGAAATAAATTACAATAATGATAAGAGTACAGCAAAATGACACACAGTCGTCCACTGTAACATTGCGGTTCAGAGATCAGATTTTTTCTTAGAACCTTTCTTACTAATACCTGATCACAGAAACCCCTGCAAATTTGTGGAATTTTAGTGCTAAATTAAGAAAAATATAAGTTACTAATTTTGTTACATAAATATACCTATTTTCCATATAAAATATAACTATCAATGTTTTAGTACTAACTAGAGACACAAAGTAACCGTATATCACAAAGCAACCGTATAAGTGTTTCACTGAGTGTTCTCATGTTATTTTCTTCTTAAAGCCCTGTATTTGTATTACTATAAATTAAATTACTGTATTCAATACCAAAGAAAACAAGCTTGCAGGAATTACAGTATAGTCTATACAGGAGTAACATCACTATTTTACATTCTAGCACTGCAGGAGACAGCAGTTCAGTGTAAACTGTTCAGTACAAATACGGGATTACCTTCATTTTCAAGGGTGATGTTTTAAGCGGAGTTTAAAATAAAATTCAGGTGTTTTGGGAGCATATTTATGGTTTCGACTATAAAAATAGGCCATTTTTTCCACAATTCACAGGTGCTCTTGGAACATAACCCCCCTGAATTTGTGGTCTACTGTACTTCAAATATACTGATTTTGTAATGTTTATTATGAGGAGGAGAAGAAGGACATAGTCCATTACTACTCACCTACATGCCACAGAGGTAAAATGATTGGGTGGAGGGAGCATTCTGAGATTAAACGGCCAATTCCTGCCAGACAAACAAACTACATTTAAATCATTTGAACACAACATTAACTCCACATATGAAAGGAACACTAAGCAAGTGTCTTAAACAACATACAGTTTCCTTACCCCATTTAAACCTGATAAACTCATCAGTCATGTTCACTTTTCCTGAAAAGGAGATAATTCATGAGACACTGAAGCAGTTTTAGTTGTGAACAGCAGAAGTGTTGTTCTTATTCTCACCTTCTGGAAAAACATGCACCCAGTCCCCTTGATTGAGTCTCTCTATTAGGAAGTCCATTCCTTTCTGATACACCCCATCACCTGACAATAACAAGCATGTTTATTTGTTACATGTATGGAATATCACAACACTCAAAATCTACAATTTTACATGTACTTTCTGCAATAATATGCATAATTTAAATGAGCGAATCAATAATTTAATTGGGTCTGTAAGCAGACAAGCTAGACTTAGTGGTAATTTGTTCAGTGGTAATATGTAATATGTCTACAAAACATAGCCCTTTAAGTCATAGTGACTAGAGAAACTTTACATTTGCAGTAAAACAAAACTTCTGACATGGATTCTGACTGGAATACTCAGAGATACTTCCAGGGAAGGAAAGATCCATGAATGGCGTTTATAAATTATGACAATGACAAACTAGGCTGTTTGTTTATTTTACTTGCTTTGTGTTTTTATGAAAAAGTGACTGACAGTGCCATGAATGTCAATCAAACTGACTCATGACTCCTGCATGCTATTTGTACCATGTGAATCTAAAGCTGTGACGCATTAGAGAACATACCCCGGACCACCGGAACACACTTTCCTCTGCTGAAAAACCGAGAGTGGAATTCCGTTGTGAAGCAAATGTCAGAAGCAGCTGGAGTCCTGCATAGAAAAAATACTTCATCAGGTTCAGAAAACTTGATTGACCCCAGAGGAAGTTGTTTTGTTTTAGACATGAGGCTTAACTAATAGGCAACTAAACATGATATCACACAAATACAATGTTGCTACAAATGTACTATTTAAGTGATTTTTTGTTAGCACTGTAAAATGCAACCTAATTGTTTTGTGTATATATACATATATTTGCCTGTTTGAGCATCTACTCACCACCTCATTTTTTTCCAGTTCCACAGCTGCCGAAGTTTTAACAGCCCTGACCAAAAAGTACATAACCATATTTGACTGTCCAGTACATTCACATTGCATTTTACAATATCAGTTTTAAAATAATTTGCAAAATAATGACTGACATACATTTAGAAGCTTTTTAAGGTCCTATGGTTTGGCTATATTTCCTCTAAAGCTGCACTTTATGCTGATAATATTCCTGTTCTTGCATTTCTTTCATCTTCACTCAGCTACAGTACAAGACATTGGATGGCATATTAAACGATAACTTTTTTCTCCAAACACAGTTTTGGTGCATGAAATGTTTACACAACGTGAAGGACAGCTAACTTTTTATATGGTTCTAAAAACTCAGCAAAAATTTGATTCATGTTAGCAACAAATGTTACTTTAAATGAGACCCTAAGCAAAACTCCACTTACCCCAGATGTGCGGGTCGTCCATGCAGGACTGGTGATTGGACACAGTGATAAGGGGGGTGTCCTGAGGCCGCTTGTCAACCAGGTTCAACAAAACGTCTTGGTTATGAACTGACAAAGAGTTCACATACTCTACAGAGCAAACAGTCATGATGAGGTACTGCTAAAACAAAATAAATTCAAGAAACAAGGAAAAAGTAAAACTTACTGGTCCAGAGGTAGCTGTATGACCCCACCATGCCCATGACCAGTGAACTGGATATCCTCCACCCCACCCGGGGGCACTGTGGAAACGGCCATTTCACATCCAGGGGCATTACGAGTGCACCACAGCACTCATTCAGACTACAGCAGCATGTAAGACACAAAAACAAGTCTGTAAATGACATATAAAATAAAACAAATATTTAGTTTCATTCAGTTCCCTGTATTCCCTGTCCTCAAGGGACAGTCTTATCACCATTCCTCTTCACCTTGTACACATCCGACTTTAGATACAACACTGAGGGCTGTC
Organism: Phenacogrammus interruptus; assembly: GCA_037974425.1. Classification (NCBI taxonomy): domain Eukaryota; kingdom Metazoa; phylum Chordata; class Actinopteri; order Characiformes; family Alestidae; genus Phenacogrammus; species Phenacogrammus interruptus. Next base: position 21,837 of record JBBPCW010284165.1, read on the forward strand.
ATCTGCAGAAATT
>JBBPCW010284211.1:0-10778 GCA_037974425.1 Phenacogrammus interruptus
TGTGTGTGTGTGTGTGTGTGTGTGTGTGTGTGTGTGTGAGCATGTGTATGTACACAGAAAAATACATATTTATACATAATATATATATATATATTCAAGAGAAGGTCCAATGAATACAGAATAGAGAGTTAGACAGTGAAGACTGATGGAGAGACAAAGAGAGAAGTAAACATCGCATTATCATATAATCACTCCGATGAAGTTTCGCTTGCGTGACTGCATTTTTAAGATGTGTGAGCTTTAAGCTCCTGGTGGCTCATCTGCAGATGCGTCTGTAAAAAAAGAAGAAAAGAAAAGAAAATGACATTCTGAAAAAGACTCATGAAGGTTCCTTAAACAGAGCAGGTTACACACTGTCGAGTTCCAAATTAGCCCCAAGCAGTTCTGTGGAGAAGCGAGCAGATGAATAATTGACTGAATTCGGAAAAGTTCTGGGTTAATATGTTGTAATGAAGGGGGGAGAGAATGAGGCGGGGGTCCCACATAGTGTCAGAGACCCCCAAAAGTCGTTAAATAAATGAGGAGCCTCTCTGCGGGTGAGGCAGCAGAGCTCTGCAGTTCATAGCTCCAATATAAACGCATTAACAGGAGCTTTGACAGAGCACCATCAGATTGCGGAAAGGAAAAAAAAACAGTCAGGACTTTATGTGGCGCACGGGAATTTTCTCTGCAACATCAAATGCCACTACGGTTACCTCAGAAGTTTCATTTTTAGATTGTATCTTTAGGGCAGGCGTTTAACCTTCAAAAGGCTAGACCAGAGCTTCTCAGCCTGGTCTACATACATTTGTTCAGTCTCCTCACGCATCCTCCAATGACAGGCTTCGTTGATTTGATCAGTACACATCCTTAACTGGGAATAAACTTACAGCCGTTTATAGTGCACAGTTCCTGTTCCTGCATATTTTCTATTTTGACTGTTAGAACAGGCACAAAAGGCATTTTTCTGTTGGTATACAGGAACCTTTCTGTATCCAAACTGAACTGTGATGGTACTGAAGTCTCAGTCTGGTAACGGAGTTTATGACTCTCCACAGTTTATGGCCGTTCATCCCAAAACTTCGTCCATAGATTTGAACCGGCGGAGAGTTTTTCTGTCTGAGCCACTTTTGTTATTGTGGTCTTTTATTGTTTATAAGCTTGTTTGAGTTTTTAGCTGTTCCACTCTATTCCATGTGATGAAAACTGAAGCCAGAGAACTTGTTATTGATGTCCTGGATCACCTTCATGTTTCTCACAGAGTTAAAGATAAACTTGTTAGAGTCGTAGAACCTCCCACTGAAATTTATCTTCAGCCCAAATAGACAGTCGAGCCGAAACTTCAGCAACGTCTCTGGTGTTAGTTTGTATCTACATTGTTGATTTTTGCAGGGACTTTGTCTGTTGTCATGACAACATTTTTGACCAATCAGAAAGCAGTGATGCAGTCATCTCAGCTGCGGCCTGCTTTTGGCCCTGCCATCGGGCACCACTGGTTTGGCTTGGATACAGGTCATTTTATTTGTAATGGAAAACATATTTTCACAGTATGTTGCGGTATGATTTGTTTATGTAGTCCTTTATCACAGTGGTCCCCGATCTTTATTTCGCCACGTACCGGTTTAATATCAGAAACTATTTTCACGTATACGCATTTATACAAATAAATGATACACATAAAAATGGGGATATTTTAAAAATATAATAATAAACATAAATCCAATGTGTACTCGCAGCTTTATTAACAGCATTTTCATAACAACGAGCCAACAACATAACAAGGGTAACATCCACTCAGCACGCTAATGCTAATGCTCTCCGGTAACCTGATAGTAAATCGTTTTGTTTTTTTTTTCTGTGCAGGCCCGGGGGTTGGGGGCCACTACTTTATCATACACAAAGGTAATTCATTGTGTTTTACAAGAAAATAATAAATATATAAAGCTAAACAATACAGGGAGTCCCTGGGTTACGACAGTCTCAATGTATGAAGTTTTGAGTTTACAATGCTAACTCCCATTAATGCTTAAAACACTGAGACATGAATATTTTGTTGTACTCATGGTCAATGTGAGCAAACTGGTTGAGTGTAGCAGAAGAAAATGTAGTAATGTGGTGTACGAGTGAGGGAGTTTTCATTTTCCTTTTTCTGTGGCTTAGTTGAGTTTTTATGTTCTAGATTATGATTTTACAACTGTGTTAGGATTGGTAAGTGACTTAAGCCCGGGTGTGTTTCAACTCACACCAAAATGCAAGCTATGTCACTGTTGTAGGAACGGGACTGTGTCATAACCTGAGGACCCCCTTCAGTGGAAAGTGAACCAGATAAAAGAAATGAGAAATAAGAGCAGATAGTTAAATGTAGGCAGAGTTTACACCAAGAGTACGGAATAGGCCTGAATACTTGACCCCTACAGTAAAGCGGGGTTGCTTTGAAAGAGGTGTCACTTCAAATCAATACCAAGTTCCAGTATTCTGACTGATCGCCTTTATTCTGCAACAAAGTATCTTCAGCCTGATGGGAGGGATCTCTTCCAGTTATAATGCCCTCATAAATAGTGAGCATGAGAGTCTACGACCTTCACAGTCACTAGATATCAATCCAGATTGACATTTCAATTCAAAATCTCCCATAAATGTTCGACAGGAGAGCTGTGGTGGAATATCTTTTGGAAGAATGGTGTTCCATTCCTCCATTACAGTTCCATAGACTTGTAAAACCACTGCCAAGATGCACTGAAGCTGTCCTAGTGGCTCATGGTGGTCCAGCATCTTATTTACAACACTTTATGCCTGTTTTGGTTTATATGTGTCTCCTAAATGTATATATTATAGTCTTGATTGTATGTATGCCTGATTGTGATGAGCATCAAAAGCATCACGTACGGTTGATTGTGTTTAAATCTTGCAATTAGTTGAAATATTAATGGGAACTAGGACTCTTAGAGAGCTGCAGAAATGCTGTTTATCATAAAACAGTCACATGATTAATGCCATTTCTCATAATCACTTCATTTTCTTCTCTTCATTTTGTTGCTAAATAAAGGGGGTTGTGTGCGTCCTGCATGTCCTTTGGCAGTGCAATTATTATTTAATCGCCTGCGAAGCCTTGCGCCTATTCCCGTGTGTTCAATAATGAAATATGACGCCTCGCAATCTGCCAAAAATCCTATTTACATTTTGTTTTACATTGACATTTTCCATCTCCATTCATCTTTGCAAAGAGGCTAGACCTGACTTTGAGTCCAAACTTGTATTAACCTTTTAACTTTTAAAGCGAAAGTATGATTGGCTGTTTAATAAGAAGTGCGCATTCGGCCTAATTGAAGTCTGCCGTATGAGTGATTAACTGGTTGGGATTTTTGCAATTCCTTTTTTAATTTATTCTTCCAACATGCCCCGAAAACAAAAGTGCTGCAGACCCGGCCTAGAATGAGGTTACTGCATTCATGGGAATGATCGTTTAGACCTTTAATTCAACGTTGCCTGATATGATCCAATCAGATGGAGCTACATGCTAAAGCTAATTTAGTTAATTGACATATTAAACATGGCCACTGGAACAACAAGGTTGAACATGGTGCTTGATCCTCCATTATCTCTCCATTATTAGTATGTTTGACTCGGTATTGGCATCAACGACTTGCGCTTTTATATTGTATCACCAGAACTAATTAGGCTGCATTTTGTTGTTTGATTTTACTTGCAAGGTGTTCTTCTTTTTCTTCTTCTTCTTCTTCATCTTCTTCTTCGTCTTCTTCTTATTATTATTATTGTTATTATTTATTATTTTTTTTAATTTAATTTTAATTTTATTTTTTTTTACAGAACCAGAACTGGCAATATATTTTCTACAATACACAGATGAATGCACTTGGTGGCAGTTTCCAGATTTCTACTATCCTGCTGGCTAAAGTACAGCCTCTACATGACAGGGTTATTCATAACAAAGAACTACCCCAAAGTAAACTATGTGCCCTTGTTTATATACTTAATGGTTATTCTTCTGGAAGTATATTAACAATTATTGCATATAGTAAAGTCTCCTATGCATTGTGACTTCCCTTTTCTAAGTGCAGGGACAGTCTCCCTGGAAAAACCTGGGGATGACCCTCAGAAAGCAAGCTGCACAGATCCGTCCTGGAAGCACAACAAATTTTAAATTGTTGTCATGCAGCCAAACAGCTCCTGACATGAAAGTTCCTCCAGTGTGTGTTGGTGCTTGAGATGTCAGACGTCATGCTGAGCTTTGTTTGGTGTCCCTGTGTCGCATAGAAACCAAGTTACTGCAATTTAAAAACATGTAATAATAAAATCCACCACTGGGGTGTATAAACGGAGTCACACGCAAATTAACATAAAGAACAAAAATAAACACATTTCATTTATGTTAGATTTTAGAAACAAACAGAAAAATCCCAAGATCTCTGAACCCGAGAGAACTTTCAAGAACCCACAAGTGGGTGGAGAAAACTCACAGAGGGAGGGGCTCCAGAGAGCGGCCAAGCAGCAGCATATGGCGAGAGGTCGGATAGAGTGTGAATCCTACCACTAGGCCACCATGACCTCCAAAGTGGCACAGAATAATCAACATTCTACAGATTAAATATATTTCAATGTTCTCATACTGAAATTACCACTTATACTTTAGGGTATAAATCAAAATTGACACATTTGCCTCTTCCCTTATTTACTTCCATGCATATATGTTATGTATATGTTGTATTTAAATTGGAAAAGTTTGTCAAGGCATTTAAAAACAGAAATGCTTTGAATGTATTGTGTTTGCATCGATTTTTGGCGACTTCATCTGTTACAATTAACCTCGCCCACGGGGCAAGACGTAACATTTCCACTCTCCACTTTCGGCTGAATTGTTGGAAACTAAGTTTACATTTCCATCTGTAGCAGAGTTGTGTGGGTTGCTTGCATAAAACATGAATGATCTTCCTCCAATATGTTTAAATTGCTTCCCAGAAAAACTGTTAGATTATGCCTTGCTCTTTCTACTTGAGTATGGATAAAAAAGACTTGAGCAAAGGAAGGAGCCAGTCTTGGGCAAAGGAAGCCGTGTCCCTTTGGTAATTTCTTCTGCCCTTTTGCCTGTTTAATCCTACCGCTGGGCATGGCCTTCATATATTCCTTCCCTCCATCTTCTTTATACAGTCTGCTGTGATAAGTATCAGGGCTGAACTGGCCTTCTGATCTTTCCTCAGTCTTTCCAATGTACCTCGCCTAAGTTCTTGAGTTCCTCTCCTCATTACTGCCAGAGGAGGATCATGACGGCTTTGGTATCTGCTCCAGGGTCAGGACTCAGTAGACATGCTAAACGTCCAGTCAGCACACTGTAACTGCGCGAGTCAACCACGGCAAGCCAGAGCGAACACAGGCTAATCTCCATGTTTCTGCTAACCCTGCATTCATCCCTCTATCCCAACTGTCCTCCTTCCATTCAGCTCGTGAAGCGTGAGATTGGCCAGGATTGTCAAGGCTAAATAAAATCCGTGTTTGTTGGGGCTTTGTGGAGGATTTCTCTTGGCCTCTCGGAGGCACCGACTCCACTGTCTCTTTCGAGCACAACAGGGATTAGGCATTAGAGTTCGTTCTGGTCTGGCCGCGAGGCTTGAAGAGTTGCTTGCCTGTCCATTCTCAGACCTGACCTGAGGGCCCCTGAGCTACTTAAAAGTACAGTTAACAGATAGCATTGCTCTGGCAGGGACACAAACACTAAATTATTTATTAGGTCTGTATATATAGACAGTCTTATGTGTGCAGTTTAGAATGAGATTTTAGTTTATTTCACAATTAATGTGTTTCAATGTAATACAGCACATTAAAAACAACACATTGTGTGCTTTACTAGGTTCACATGTGACAGTTCTGTACACTTAAAGAACCTTTCTTCCTTGCAGTGGGTGATTCTTCTTTTGTAAATGAGATGCATGAGTGTGAAGAACTTTATTTAAGTGATGGCATCAATGCAGAGACCAGTTTGGTTCTATATTTATTTTTAGTGTTTACATTGTCAGTAGATAAAGTAAAACTTCAAACTCTGTATCTTTCGATGGGTGGAACCCAGAGATTTGCAGATGGGTTCATTAAATTCTCTACATTTGATGCGATCAGCAGCTCTGGAATAAAGCTGATACTGATTTTTTTCAGTGCTCTCATCTGAAGTCCAGTCATACAAGACATGGAAATGAACTGGGGAGGAGCCAGGAAACTCCATGAGAGCTAAGAAACACAAACATAAACACCAGCGAGAGTGAATTCCATGCTGTCTTTGCACATTATTCAGTTGGAAAGCATAACCAAGTGCCCATTAGCTTACTTAGTACATTGGAAGAGTCATTTTAGTCCCTAATGCACTCTCTTCCACTCTAACTTAACATCCTCTTCTCAAATCAGAAATAGAGCCAGTGTTTATGTTTCTCCTCAAACTAGGTCTAGCTGTCTGCAATCAGGGGAGGAGAAGCCACCATGTGCTTGCAGTGGCTCTACAATGCCACCCAAACTTTGATGAAAGGTCATTGGATGTATTGAGAGTTAAGAACATTGCATCAGATTGCACAGTGCATTTCCCCATCGCCCCATACACTTTTGCTGTATCATTATGATAATATCTACATATCACATATAGCCTTCCAATGTTACATTCAGCCATGCACATGAGCAGTGTAGATTTATAAATCATGTAAAAACCCTAAAATTTGTAAAAACTTGACCCACAAGCAATTACTCAGATTTTGCGCTGGATCTCAATCAGGTGAACTTCCATGTCAACCTTCTTGGGATTTTGGCACACTTAACATCCTCCTATTAAAAATCTGGGTCAACGCATTTGTGTTAAAGGGGTTTATGTGAAAAACATCAGTTCAGATGGTCCTCACAAAGTTATAAAATGTATTTTTATGAATATACCAATGAAAACGGTAAACCTGCAAAACCATGAAATATGTCAAGTAACCCTAAAACTTAAACAAAAGCTCATAAACAGGTAAAAGCGCAGAGTGCATATTCCTTGCAAACTCTAGACCTGCCAAGGTCAATAAAGAAGCTTTATTCTTAAGCCACTACTCGGTTCCACAGCACAGCTGCCCTCATTTCTAAGCCTTTAAGAGAATATTTTTCACCCCTCTGCTGGTGTGAGAGCCCATTTGGGTTATGTTGTGTTTTCCTCTCAGAGGGAAGGGCTCCCCGTCTGCCATGTCTCCTTGCAGCTGGGGTTCAGCAGCAGGATTAGAGTGAATTCCTCATTCATGGAGGGCTTTCAGACAAGCTGCCACTCGGAGTCTCGCTTCAGCAGGCCAGCATCTCTCCCTGATTTTCCTCTTAGGTGTTTATCCTCCACCAGAGTGGTGACATTTATAAAAATCGAACATATGGAGTGATGTATATCGCATGTTAAAGGAAGAATGTGACAGCAATGGTCTTGCTGTGTTTTGGCAGCGGTCAAAAAAACATAATGTAATATAATGGAAGAAATGTTGAGGTTTGCTTTCACACCCAGGTGCTACAGCATTTTGCAAACTCTTGAGCCAGCCATTGTTTCTTTATATTTTGCTTTGAATCACATAGTTGGTGCTGTTAAATTGTCTGATCTTTCTCATACTGAGCAGATTAAATGAAAGAAATGGGAACAAATGTTTTACTGACAGGCTGCAAAGAGTCTAAAGATACAAGGAGCCTAGATAAAGGGGTTACAACTACTCAGCATTCAGCACCACCAGTATACTGATCACTTCCTGATCAACTGGAATCATCTGCTCCTGTTTCTTTACTGGTTCAGGACTTCAGTTAGATGCTCCTTTTCATTCCTCTAAACCTGGTCGGGTTCAGGGACTGGACTGGAAATAAGAGTCTTTGAAAGTCCTCCAGGAAGCCTGGAGAACTGTTCCTCAAGCCCACATTAAAATCCAAGAAAGTCTGAACTTTTGAAAGCATAAATGAGGGGTGACTGTATTTCAGTCTTAAAAGCACAGTCTGTTTATTTCTAAGGGGCAAAGACAGGCAGGCCATGTATAAATGGAATACAGCAATTTTTGATTGATAAAACCACAGGGAAAATTATAGGATATGGGCACTTTTGCCTTTCTGTGAGTACATTTTGTATTAAAAGCCACTATCAAAGATGTGGCACTGCCAATAAAGCTCCATGTTGCAGAAGCTCCATCATGTCATTCAAGAATCAAAATGCTCAAAATCTATATCTCCAAAATGGTGCATCAGTGGTTCTTTAGTAAATGCTTTGGTTATACTATATATAAAACTACAACAACTCAAAGAAGTGTTTAAATGTTTCTCTATGTTGGAGGAACCAACATATCGTACATTTATTGTAAGTTTTTTTTAGCCCTTGGAATGTGGTATGGATCCATGCCATGTCGTCAGATGTCAAAACAACTACTTATATGGAAGTTCCCCCAGTTTGTGTTGTACTGAGGTGTTAGAAGGCATGCTTAGCTTTGTTTGTTGTTCCTGTTTGTGTTCCTACATGTAATAATAAAAAAATTATAATAGGACTTAAAAAATGGCGCCAAATGCAATGATCATAAAGGACAAAAACTGATTCAGAAACATACGAAAAAACACAAGATCTTTGAACCCGGGAGAACTTTCAGGACAGTCACCAATTGGGTGGGGAAGGCCCACTGAGGGAGGGTCTCTGGAGCCAAATGATATTTCTTGAAATCAGAGTTTACTGATACACTCTGGGCTCTGAAGGTGAACGCCGGTTGTAGACTGTTTTACTGTTTATATTTACTGAATTCAGAGTTTACTGATACACTCTGATTTCTATGGGTTAGGGAACCATTTGAAAATAGTTACTTATAAAGCCAACACTTTTTTGGCACTATTGCTAAAAGCATCTCCCCTGAAGCCTGGCCAGCACTGGGAATCAAGCTTTAGTCACACTAAGCTTAGGTCAGCTAAGCCCTTAGTTATACAGTTTGAACAGAGTGTTAACAAATAATCATTCACATTTACCCTTAAACAATCACTGCAGGAAGCCCAATCACAAATTTGGAGATTTTTGAGTCAGACTTGTTTCTCCTAAGTCCCGCTTTAGAAGAAATACGGAGCAAAAGACAAAATCACCTTAAGACAGATACCCTCCTGCTGTTCTCATCGGTTCTCAGTTTCTTCTCTTTATCAACCTTAGGGATCCAATTGTCTGACTTTGGTCACTGAGACTTGGATTTGATCACTGAGACAAATTTCAGATTCATTTACAATTAGCCAGGTTTTCTTTTAGGTCTTTTGGTGGATCTGAAGATCTGATGATCTGTGAGAGAAAAGAAAGAGAATTTTAACCTGAGATCAGATTGAGATTAGAGGAAGACTTTTTCAGGAGCTGAATTGTATGAGAAAAAGGTCAGAATCTCATATTGGTTTACTTTTTCTCCAAAGAACTCTTTCAGTTTCATTGCAGATAAAGTACACAATGCTATTTTTATTTGAATACCTCAACACAGTCACAAAATGAGTGTTAAAAAGTAACAGTGCAGAATGTTGAGCATGGGTAAGATCAATGATCCTCATTTATTCCTCATTTATTAATATGTTAATTGTATGTTACTGTGATCTTGAGGAACAGTTCTCCAGGCTACTTGAAGGACTTTCAAAAACTCTCATTTCCAGTCCAAAAATATGTTCAGGACACAGTAAGCAGTAAACAGTTAAATTTTTATTAATATCTTACTGTAACATACAGTTTGTGCCTTTTTATAGAACTTAGTGTACCCACTGGTACCCCACTAGAGGGTTCAAAAATAAAAATGGTCTGATTTGACATGAAGGCTATCACAATCATGTCATGTCCACAGTCATTTTCGATCTTGTTCTCGTATTTTGTGTAAATGTGCTTTCAGTCAGACTAAGACAAGACTACTGGCTCGTATGCAAATGTAATTAATAAAGTGTCACACGGTTTGCTACCTGGTTCTTGTTCTTACTCAGCCTCAATCTTGGGTAACATGGAACCAGCTTTATTATGGATATCTACAGCTCTCTGAATGCCTCGTTCTCGTGGTAAAAGATGAAAATAATGAGGCCCAGCAATGCCCCTCTTTTTCATTCATTACCTGAATCTTACCTGAATCTTACCTGGCTCATCTGCAACCTATTCCTCATGATTGTGTCTCCTTTAACTGGTTTAAATACTACTGCTATAGGCATTAAAGAAACCGTATCTTTTGGGTTAAAGCATTTTAGCCACCCATCCCACTCGTGAGGTTCGTGAGTTTTTTGAGGGGACATCAACTTTACACCATTATACAAGCTGTACACTGATTACATTCTATCAGAGTTTCATATCTTTACCGTTGTCCCTTGAAAAGATATAATAAAATATTTACAAAAATGTGAGGGGAGTACTCACTTTTGTGAGATACTGTATATAATATGAATCCTCCCCTGATTCCATCCTTATATGATTCATATAATATGAATCCTTATATAATCCTTTATGATGGCAGGGAATGGCACTTGAATTGAATACAAGATAGTCTACTAATATCTCTTTAAGAAATCAACATCAATTGGCTTTAAAGCAGAAAAAAAATACAGAAACGATGGGCAAATAACATTGAAGGTGTGTGAGACAGATGTTATGTTACATAATAAGCTTTGAAAAATTTCCATACAATACACTGATGCTTTCTTAAGCGTCTGGAGATGCTACTGCTAATGTAGCAACAAGGCACTGAAGGCCACAAGCTTGGTGTGTGTGCGTGTGTGTGTGTGTGTGTGTGTGTGTGTGTGTGTGTGTGTGTGTGTGTGTGTGTGTGTGTGTGTGT
>JBBPCW010284275.1:0-10775 GCA_037974425.1 Phenacogrammus interruptus
ATCGGTGAAGTGTGTTCAATAACTAATGTTAGGGAAATCTGTTAATGTTTTGTTGCGCATTTCTGAAATGTAAAAAAAAATTAATTAAATAAATAATAATATATATATCAGATATATCTGAATATCGGATTTTAAAACCAACAAATATTTTTATCGTTATCGGCCTTCAAAATCCTTAATCAGTCGGGCTCTACTGTGTATATTGTGGTATTGACAATAAATCTCTCTTGAATCTTGAACTAAGTCAATCTATAAGCTGCAGTTTAAGAGTTTAAGATAATGTACAGACAAGCATGGACGTCAGAAGCATATTAATCTGATACAAAAATTCCTTATTGCATGAATTTCTTATAACAATACTATCAACATTTACATCTTTCCATTTTTAAACTTAAACTTTCCAATCACTGGGACAAGCAATGCGTTATTGTCTCTAATGGATCGAAATGATGAACTTCTTAGTGAACCACGGGGCTGGCACAGATTTTGTTTGAGAATGTGACTAAATCAACCCACTTCTGACTAATACTGTGTTAAGCTAAAGTTATAAACTAATAAGTGAACTATTTTGCTATATGCACACCAATCAGCCAATACACCAAAACAAAATATCTTTACAATGAAACCTATCAAAGGCTGGGATATATTAGCTAGCACTCAAAGTTAATGTGTTGGAAGCAAGAAAAATAGGCAAGCATGAAAATCTGAGCAGCTTTGATGAGAACCCAGTTAGATAACTGGACCAAAGCATCTCAAACAGCAGGTCTTGTGGAGTGTTCTTGGAATGCAGTGCTTAATACCTACCAGAAGTGGTCCAAGTAATGAAAATGCACCCTAAGAAATGGCTTTGATTCTTCCATACCTGGATTTGTCCAGTCTTCCCCTGATCAACAGGACGCCAGCCACATCTGCATCCAGCTGGAACACCTCAAACTCCAACTCGCTTCCCACCTTCAGGCCGGAGTCCCTCCACTGCTCAGGGCTCAGCTGAGTTGGCTTCAGCACACAGGCGTTGAAGCAGCCGTGCACCAGGCAGCCCACATGCCCCACTGCTATTTTGTTTATCACACCCTAAACAATACAAAAACAGATGATGCAGCTATATATTGCTCCTCATACAAAGAAAAGGGAAAAAAATCTACATGAACGTAGACATACATACCACAAGCTTTTTGCCCTTCTCTGGTTTGAAAATCACAAACGAGGCCTCAATGTTGAGATGAATGTATCCCTGGTCGTCAAATATGTCCCCGTGGTGCCCTAAAACTCTGATGTGGTCATACGCCAAGGGGACACCTTTCAAACTGAGACAAGAGACAGGCTCGTTCAGCAAGGTCACAGATATATCAGCGTCAACAATCACAGTCCCTATTATCTTAGACCATGTTTACAGTTTTTAAATGGCTCTAAATGCAACTTTTGCAGATCACAAGTGCTCTGTGCTAAAGACAAGTGTAAATGACCACCAGCACTCATTGTGATCTGATCACTCAAACCTCTTGCCGAGGAGGTTTGGGACAAATGTGACCACATATGTTTAGTGTGAATGCAAATTGTGTCCTGATTTGTCCTCGACAACGATGTCAGAGGAAAATACACCATGTGTCCAACATTATCCAAAATGGAGGAACAGTGCAAAAATTAATGCATTTTCATGAGAAAACAAGAGATGTGATTGCATGGTTGCTATAAAGCCAGTGTTTAGAGAATTTTTGTGCAAATAGGTTTTGTGTAAAAAAAAAAAAAGAAAAAAAAATCTATTCGCACTGTGGATTTGAACCAGCAATCTTTTGATTCAGGAGCACCAGGGAAGCATGCCCATGCCGTCTCTTACCAAGCCATTTATGGATAAGGACGACAGAAAGTGAACATAGCCGAATTCATGAGCCGATTACTTTTAATTAAACCACAAAAAGCAATGACAGGCATCTCTACTTTTATTTAAACCTGACCTGAGCTGAGCTTTAGTCACTTGAAGTCTGTTTATATGTCTGCTGTGTTTTTAGCTCTGTGTTGGATTTCTTGTTGCCGCTTTACGGCCGTCACATCCGGGACAGATTCTCCACTGTCCTCACTGCCGTACATATTACAGGGCTGACTTGATTCTCATGGAGGTGAGGTTGACAGTAATGAAATCTAAACACAAGTGGTCTGCTGGACACCTTGGAGACACATGACAGACGCAGATGTGTTTTGGCCATCCAGTTGTGATCCAATCACTCCACACACCCCCCCCCCACCCCCCCAAGTCTAACTACCACCAAATCTGGCAATTATCATACGAACGGAAAATCACAGTATAACCACAAAACTGTGACTAAAGCGGCAACAAAAACCACATCAGTGCCTCCAATTACCATCATAACAGTCCCCTCCCCCGTCAACACGTCTCCAGATGTTTGAGTCGTTCCCCCTTAATCAAATTAAACAGGACTCATGCGGTTGGTTGGTGTTCAAGAACCAGAGCTCAGAAAAGTGTACTGTGTTTCATGATGATAATATGGTCGAGCGGTGAGGGAGTAGGCCCTGCAATCAGAATGTCATAGGTTTTAATCCCAGGAGTCCTCCCTTGAGCAAGGTATCGTGCCCACACACTGCTCCCTGGGCCCTGTGTTACTGGCTGCCCACTGCTTCACTTCAGTGAAGGGGTTAAATAGAGAGAAATAATCTCACACCGTGTGGTGTGTTCACATATGGCAAATGGTCACTGTACACACTTTACATGATGTCATATTTCCCACCTCTAGTTTCCACTGTGAACAATTCTGACTCTGAGCGACGGTTACATCTTAACATACAGAGCGGCTTCTCTGTATTTTGTCTTGTCTGCACTTGTATGGTCTTGTGATGTTTGTGTTGCACCACAAAATGAGGAGTGTTGTTTAGATTCATTACTACTAAGTGAATGGCCGAAATGACAAGAAACCTAATTAACTTGAAATTAAGTAGGCAACAATTCTGAAAAACAAAGACAGCTCATAGAACATGTCGTGCGTTAGACAGAGAAGGCCAGAAAATACATTACAGGGCTGGGATCCTCAAGACTGAGAGCACTTGTGCTTGAGATATCACATACACAGGACTCCCAAATCACATACACTTTTCTACACTTCTCATACTACATTACTGATGCATTTCTAAAGGTTGCCTACTATTTTAATATTCTATGTAGTGTGGTAGTATGCAGTTTGAGATGCAGCCTTAGAACTCCATACTGGATAAACAGAGCACTGACTGTGGCAGAAAAAAGTACCAACAACCTCAGTGCAGCTGGTGGCCTAGTGTTTACGGAGTCCCTGTGATCAGAAGGTTGAGGGTCTGAATCCTAGGACTGCCAGTGGCACCTTTGAGCCAGGTACCGTCCCCACACACTGAAAAGGGCTCCTTGTAAACACGTGTAAACAACCACATCACAGCACACTGTCTGAACAACGTGAAGTTCATCTCTGCCTTTAACTCCTTCACCAAACGAAGCAGTGGGCGGTCAGTAATGGGGAGCCCAGGTCTAAGATCCTGCGGAAAGTCCCAAAGTCCCACCTGTTGGAGTACTTGAGCAGTTCTGAGCTGAGCTCCTGCTGGATGCCAGTCCTCTTCTTCTTAAGGTACATGGGGGGCAGTACCACGTGTCTGCGGCGCGTATCCAGCACCAGGCACGAGTAGGGCGCCTGCACCAGCTCCCGCGCCTCCGGGAACGATGGCAACAACCCTGCACACACGGCAACATCTCCCCCGGACACGGAGACCCCCTTCTCACCCTCATCGAGGTTCTGAGAGTTCGCCATGTTCACTCCACACACGGGAGAAGACACGTGGGTAACTTCTTCTCACTGCGACCCTGGGATTCCGGGATCTCTACTGCCCCCAACTGCAGCGGAGAGTACAGCCTACAGAGGCTCAATGGGATGCTACGTGAACAAAAGTTTTGGGACAGACCTATTTTCCAGGGTCTAGGCTAGGCCCTTTACTTTCAATCTTAATATTTCAGCAGACCAGGACATTTTGGACAACGCCATGCTTCCAACCTTTTCTATTCCAGCATGACTGTGTCCCAGTGCACAGAGCCGTGACCTCAACCCCATCCAGCAATTCTGGGATGAACTGGAACAGAGACTGTGAGCCAGACCATCAGTATCTGACCTTATAAATGCTCTACAGAATGAATGGACACAATTTCCCACAGAAACTCGTGGAAAGCCTTCCAAGAACAGTGGCATATATGTTATAGTGACAAAGGGGGACCGACTCTATATTAAAGTCTATGGGTTTTAATGCAATGTCATTAAAGCCCCTATTGGTGTAATGGTCTGGCGTCCCAATACTTTTGTTCATATAATGTATATAGTGTAGGTTCCCAACGCTGGTCCTGCATAACAGTGTTGTCCTAAATGGTTTATAAAAGATTTGTTATCTTAAAAGGCTTATACCAATTAGAATTTATGTTTGAACTAAATTGTTATGAATTACAGCAATAAAGCAAATTAGAATGTAAAAACTAAAATTGAACTTTCACTGTTTAAACATTCACTGTTAGTCCTGTCCTGCCCGCACTGCACAGTGTAGTGCTCTTCTTAAGACTTATTATTAGGCAATCACACAATTGTTTATTCAGTCACTCTTGTTGTTCTTAAGTTTTATTATTATTGTTTACAGAATAAAGTGATTAAGCGATTCCCAAACCAAGTAATTACATATATATTATATACAACATAGATATAATTAGTCATAACTAAATCAAGATGAGTAAAGAGTGGAAGCTTTTAGACAGAACTAGAGACAGGAACTGTGGCGTTTAGGTAATTATTAATGTAATGATGTCTTATAAGCTGCTAATTAAAGAGTTTGATGGGGCAAAATCAATCTGTTTATACTTTTAAAAAGCAGTTTCTCTAACCACAGATTTCTCTATTTACCATATGTCTTTTTACCTGCTTTCATCTGTGCTTTGAAGACTGACAGCATTAAAAAAAGGTAAGAGTTTGAAATAATATTGTGTGTAAACTGAAATACAATATCATTTTCTAACAATAATAGTATTTTGTGTAAAAATATAGTAACTGTATACCAATAATAACTTATAATGTACTAATAACTGTTAGACTGACACTGTTACGTGCAAACAAATGTATTGTTTTTTTGTCCACAAGATGGTGCTGAGAGTCTTTTTATGTTCAGAGCGAGGTCGGTTTGAGTGGTGGTCAGAAAGAGAATGAACTTCAGAGTAAATGGTGGAACATGATCCTTTATCTGTTTCACAATCCTGTGTTGATGCAATAAAATCTACCAAGACCCTCTGAAATATTTATTGCATTGTTGTCAGATCTCTGTTGTTGTTTGTTTACAAAATTAACCATGTTATAACCTCCAGTCTCCACTCCACTCATGTCTCCACCAACTCTTGGCCTTACACATGTATATTTTATCAGTATGTCATTGCAGATAAATGTATATTTGAAAGAGGCAGGAGGTTAACTGAGGAAGAAAAAATAAATATACACATAAATGTACACTATAGGGACAAAAGTATTGGGACACAGTTTTGTCCACATTAAGTGGGGTGGTAGTAGCCTAGTGAGTGAACCACTTGTCTGTGAACCTGATGAATACAAAGTCACATACAAAGTGCTGGAGGAGTTGACTGGAGTCCTGACCTCAACCCCATCCAGCACCTTTGGGATGAACTGGAATGGAGATTATGATCCAGACCTTCTTGCCCAACATCAGTGTTTGATCTCATAAATGCTCTACAGAATGAATGGACTTAAACTCCCACAGAAACGCTTCGACATCTTGTGGATAGACTTCCGAGAAGAGTGGAAGATCATCAACTGATTGTACATCCCATGTGCCACCTTGCTGTGGTTGGATAAAGACACACAGTAAGTAAAAGTAAGTAAAATAAGTTTACAGCTGTTTACTTGACCCTTTTGATTTAGATCCAAGTGGTTCCTGGTGCATTTGCTACAATA
Organism: Phenacogrammus interruptus; assembly: GCA_037974425.1. Lineage (NCBI taxonomy): Eukaryota > Metazoa > Chordata > Actinopteri > Characiformes > Alestidae > Phenacogrammus > Phenacogrammus interruptus. Next base: position 5,967 of record JBBPCW010284275.1, read on the forward strand.
GAAAGTTGGCTTATAGTCAGTCCATAGACATATGCTGAAGTTAGAGTAAGTAAAAGTAGAGTGACAGCAGGTTTATAGCTGGGCTGAAGGTCACAGTATGTAACAGCAGGATGAGAGCAAGGCCTGAGGTCTGTGATGTCTTTGACGCAAGTAAAAGTGGGTTTAAAGCTAAACTGTAGGTTGAGGAAGCAGGTACAGATGGGAAGATAAGATAAACCTTTATTAGTCCCACAAGTGGGGAATTTGCATTATTAGGGAAGAAACTGCACAGTACAATGGTAAAAGCAGCAAAAACAATAGAATAAAAAAAATACAACACAAAGGTGTAGTATACAAAGTAAGGTGTACAAATAATACAAAATTTACATATTTGTGTGTATACAAATATATAAATATGTATATATAATGATATATAAGAATGTGTGAACAAAAGAGTATATATACCACTAGGCCTCACACTTCAGATGATGTTATAGTTAACAAAAGTTGAAACTTGGATTAAAGTTTATGAAAGAACAAGTAAAAGCAGTCTTATAGCTAGGCCTGATACTTAGGAGTGGCTTATGATGCCACTGAAATAAGTCACTTATGTTCTGTTAGGTTATGAATATATTATGAACTTGGAGCAGTAGAAGAAGGCTGACAGATAAAAGGCATATAGCAAAGTCAGAGTGAGTGAATGAAGGTTCCAACGCCAAACATGTTAATATCAGTTTTTTGATCAGTGTATCAGGAGCCAAGCATTGATCGCTTAAAAATTATTCTTTGTGGTGAAGTCATCTCTGTGATGTATGGGAGAGAGAGTGTGGGGTCAGTCACCTTAAAAGTGTGGAGCTGAGAGCGAGTCTTGGAGCAAGCATTGTGACATTGTGAATGTATGTTGCTGCTACTTGTTAGCTAGCAAACATGTGATTGGAGACGCTGAGGTGGGGGTTGGACTCAGCCCATGGACGCAGATAGGACCTCACTGAAAGTTAAAAAGTTAAAGTTGAATGTAATTGCTGAAACATAAATAACTACTTAGTGTCACAAGTGATGAGGAATGATCTGGACCTTGCCCACTTGTAGCGAGATGGAAGAGCTCAGACGCGGAAGTCACAAGAGAGGGGGAACCCATGCAATCGGACTACATGCTAGAGTATGATTTTAGCTGTGTCCAGAGATGAGGGGAGTCCGGTCAGGGCCACCAGGTGAACAGCCCTGGAAAACTGGCAGACTGCACAGGCCCAAACGTACAGTTTCTTCATCTGGGGCCCCCAGAAATTATATGGTATGGGTGATGCCCGGGTGCATTCTCCCATCTGGGGTGTCCACCGGAGGTGGTTCCAAGGTCCAAGCCTGGCGGACCCTATCTTCTAACCCCCACCTGAGTGGAGAGAGGTGAGGTGAGGTGGCAAGATGGGCGTGGGCTCTGCCCAGGGGCTCTCCGCAGAGTGTTGTCGGGAGAGGGCATCTGCCTTGATGTTCTTTGGCCCTGGGCAGTAAGAGATGTTGAAATGGAATTGTTTAAAGAACAGCGCCCACCTTGCCTGACAAGGATTCAGTTGCTTGGCTGTCTTGAGGGTGATCAGGTTCTGATGGTCTGTCCAGACCGTAAATGGGACACCGCCGCCCTGGAGCCAGTGATGCCATTCTTCCAGAGCCCACTTGATGGCAAGCAACACACGGTCCCCCACCCCGTAACAAGCTGCGTGGGATCGAACTTTCTGGAGAAGAAACAACAGGGATGTTGTTTCTGGTCTGGACCTTGCTGTGAGAGGACAGCTCCTACGCCCACATCGGAGGCGTCCACCTCAACAACGAATGGTTTGGTCTGGTCAGGATGAATGAGAATGGGAGCAGATGTGAAGAGATGACAGAGCTGATGGAAAGCTGCAATGGCGTTGGAGGTGAGATGAAAAGGTCCGGTCTTGGGGCTGGTGAGAGCAGTCAGAGGTGCCGCAACTGAACTGAAGCCCCGGATTAATCGCAGAAAGAAATTGCCGAACCCCAGAAAACATTGCAGCTGCTTAAGTGAGGTAGGTAGGGGCCACGAACGCACAGCCTCCAGCTTCTGAGGATCCATGGCCACACCCTTCGGGCAACCTCCTTAAGACTGCTCTGACATGCTGGATGTGTTCTTCCAAGGTCTTCGAGTATATTAGGATGTCATCTAAGAAGGCGAAGACCCAGCATGTCGCGCAGGACGTTGTTGATGAATTGCTGAAATGCAGATGGGCTATTACAGAGTCCGAACGGCATAACCAGTGTTTCGTATTGGCCGGTGGGGGTTATGAAGGCCGTCTTCCACTCATCTCCCTCTCTGATGCGGACGAGATTGTAGGCGCTCCTTAAGTCCAGCTTGGTGAAGAGGGTGGCATCAGAGAGTGAGAGTCCAGGGCGGTGTTAATGAGTGGAAGCGGGTGTCGGTGAGACGCGCTTTGATCTAAAAACGCTCCGACTGGAGTAGAGACTTGCACCAAACGAGTTCTCGTTCTCACACACACACACACAGATGGGTTTGGGTCGACCTCCGAGGAGCAAGAGTACTCACGGTACCGCTGAGTTGATTTGGAGTCGACACGGGCAACATGAAGGATGGAACTTCAATGTCTGTGTGAAGTGTGATTACCTGCTTCCTGTTTATATATGTTAGGTTATTTCCGGTGCCAATTGACCTCACGTGATCTGGTGTGTGTGACACTTAGCAACTCTATAGCAACCATTAGCAACCACTACGTAACAACCGCAGTTACTATAGCAACCTTGCAATCACATGTTGTGTTAATGTGTTAAAAAAATCTGCCTGTATAAACTTGTTTTAGTGCTGCTAGTTAGCTAACATGCTACTAGCCAGCTCTGTTAGCTGATTTGAGGTTATATTTTAACTTCTCTGGGTGATGCACAACCAAGACGTTTTTACTGGATGGAAACTTTTTGTTTGCGATGTTGCAATCTCTGTCACCCCACCCCCTCAAGGGAATACCACTACATTTTCAAAATCAGAAGGTTCCGAGTTTGATTCCAGCCAGGTGACCGATGGTCCTTTCTTTGTAGACGTTCTCCCTATTTCAGTGAAAGTGACCATTCTGTCATATGTGAACACACCACAGCACACATTGCGAACAGCAGGAAATTCCACCTCTGCATTTAATCCAGGAACACTCACTGTTTGTAGTTTTTTTATATTTATTAGAGTGTACTAATTAGTGTGGTAAAGATATTATTGAATTTAATTATTACTTTTTTTTTTTTTTATCAAATTGTAATCTCCTATCAGATGACAATTGATTTTGTAGGCAGTGGGCCAGCATATAATCATTAAATTAGTACAAATTAAAAGTAAGCCTATAAAATAACCTTACATAAAGAACCCCCTGATTATAACCCTGATTATTTTTATTCATAAAAATGTTTTTAATTTCAAACAGAATGAACACTCTTCTTAGTGGGACAAGTTTTTGCCAAAGTCTCAAGAATCAGTGACATCTGTTCCTTAAACCTGTAAAGCTATACTTAAATCAAAAGACATCCATGTCAGCTGGATTGAAGATAGTAAATTGCCCCTAAGGGTGACTGTGCTTGTGTAAATGTGTTTGCCTGTGTGTTTGCTCTGCAGTGGACTGGAGACCTGCCCCAATAATGTCTTGGCCTTTCACCCCATGACCCCTAGGATGAGCTCCAGCAGCCCCTGCAGCCCTGGTTGAGGATAAGCAGTTCAGATAATGGATAGACTCTCAGGGACAGATAAAGAATGCTTGTGGTTATTGTCAAAGCCAAATTCTTCCAGGGGACGGAAAAGAAAATGAAATGTAGATAAAGGTTAAAATAGCAAGAACTATTTAAATTGTAAATAATTTGAGACTTTCTGTGAATAATATATAAAATTCTTACTGTTACTTCTTCAAATTGATTTCTACTAGTGGAAATGTATGAATTATCACTTATCTAATTTTTTAAATTTAAATTTCATTCTTCCATCTACTTTTATATGCAGGTTTTACATGTAATGATGCAGTTTTTGCCAGTAAGAGATCTAATATCTAATAACTCGAATTTCAGCATCCAAACTGAACACCCTCTTAGCATCATAAAAGGGAATTAGGACTGGTAAAAATTGTTCCTCCCATTAAAAGCCATGTATTACTGCAGTTAACTGAATTGAGTCATTTCCTCCCATGAGACAGAACTACTGCCGCTCCCTGCTGGCCTTCTTCCATGCTCTGAACTTCAATGCTTGTCTGGTCTATAACCTATAAAGTTCTTGCATGACTCAGAAAGCTTCCTGTAGCAACAAAGATCAATATGAAACTCTTGTTCTTGCTTTGCAGACCTCACAGGGCTCTCTATTGTACCTCCTCCAAGTCATCGGTCACCACAGCCCAGCACTACTTAAATCATCAGGATCTCTGATACAGCCTTCTGCAAGTTCCAAACATGCTTCCAAAGCTAAATTCCTCCTGGTTCTTCTATGATGGACCAAATGTCCACAGGTACAAACCAGCCCATCTGCATCCAAAACTGACCAGTGACTCTTGCTCATTGTAGCAGGGGACTTTAATAAAGCAAACCTCAGACAAGTCATGCTGAACTTTCACAAACACGTTACATGTCTGACGAGGGGAGACAGATTTTGGACCATTGCTACACGGCATACAAGCAGGCAGTGATGGGCAGTAGCGTCGCTACAAGTAGTGACGCTACTAGTTTAACTACATTTCTCAGTGGTGTGTTGGTAGCGTCGCTGTTTTCAGAATCAAATAGCTTTTCAGTAGCGAAGCTCTTTCATTGATCAAGTAGTGCGGTAGCGTCCACACAAGCTAACGTTAC
>JBBPCW010284282.1:0-10774 GCA_037974425.1 Phenacogrammus interruptus
TTAGGCTCTGTTCAGGTATTCTAGAGATCAGTACTCATGGGCAGTGCTGTGAATAAGCCTGATCCACGGATGTGTTTCCATGTTTATTCTCAGTTAGGTAGGAGAATGAAAAAGTGGGACAAAATGCTCAATTTGCGTGAGGCGTGAAATAGGGTGAAATTGCTGTACAGTGCAACGTAAAGCGGGACAGATGGTCACTCTACCCACAACCCAAGTAAGGATTAAGCGGTTAATGAAAATGAATGAATAAATGAATGAATGTTTATTATTGTTATTATTATTAGTAGTAGTAGCAGTAGTATTTTTTATTAATTCAATTATTCATTCATTCATTCTTTCTGTAACTGCTTAATCCTTACTAGGGTCGCGGGCACACAAGGTCAATGGGCCCAAGGCAGGGACAGTCCCCCAGCCCACTGCAGGACATATTTCTTTATTTCTTTATTTGTTTGATTGTTTGTTTGTTTGTTTATTTATTTGACTAGGCTACACAACTATTCCTTAGCTGCACTGCCACATCTTATACTCTAACAACACTGCTGAAATAAAAAACAAAATGTTTCACATCGCTTGCGCCATGCAGAGGTTGTATGAAACAGACTTATCTATTAGCTATCAACTTTATGTGCCTATGGTCCAGTGTCTACATTAGCCTGTCAGAAATAGTCTGCCATCTGAAACAGATCACTTAGTTTTCTTAGCTGAAAATGTATTTCAGTCTCTTATTGTTATCTTTGCAATGTAAATACATTACACCTTTCAGGACTACTAAACTGCGAAAGAGCTGTTAGACATTGGCAAATATTTTTAAATTCTAATCAAAGTCAAACCAGATTATTCCTTTCATCAGTTCACCAGTGAATGCTTTTATGGAAAGTTAATGCATAATAAAAGAAGGAACTTGCTCTCTCTGAATGGTACAGATACATTTTTACTGTGCTATGATCACTTGTTACCTGTCACATGTTTCTTTCTGCTTAATCACCACATTTTTCATTACAGAGGTCTTTCAATAAGTTCTGAGTGTGTAGCAGAAACAAAATCAGAATCAGAATCAGAGAACTTTATTTATCCCAGAGGAAATTGTTCAAAAATGACATCGCTTGTAATATTTGTTTTAGTGTTTTAATACTAACATATGAAGCATATAGCCCTGTATGCACTTTTGTGTTTGAATTGCCATATGTACGATATAGACAGAGCCCAGAGTTTGCCAGCACAAATTTGCGTCCTTTCCCCTGATGGATACTGAAAGTGGACTATTATCTTATTTATAACTATACATTTCTGCTCTTCTAAACAAGGATCAAGTGCTGCTACTTGAATATAAAATAAAGGTCCACTGCTACATTATTTGTTTGTTATTGCTCATTGGTGACTCATATGGTAAAGATTTGGTTGTTGCCTCTGAATTGTCCTGTATTTGTCCTGTGAAGTGACTCTTTGGAGAGCATTAGAGTCAAACAGAGAGCTGCTGCCTTGCCTTATAGGGATGCGGCTGCTCGGAATGGTCTCTATGGTGCATTAGAAGCACATGATGAGGTTGTCTGGGGCCAGCTTAAACTTCTTAAAGCCTCTTCTTAATTTTTAACAAGAGGCATCTTCTTTCAGAACTGCTTTTTTGGCCTTGTAGCTCTTTCCAAATAATAAATGATTTAATGCATTTAGACATTTCATTGCCCATTTTTAATTGGATATGTTTGATTGAATCTGTCCTTTTCAACCAGTACAAGGTCACATTCTTAAAAACAAGATGTCCTATGCACTGAATGCACTGAAGCTTTCTCCAAATAAATAAAGACAAAACTGAGATTATCGTGTTTGTAAATAAAGAGAGAAGATCAATTCTCAGTGCCCATCTGTAATCTAAAGCACTTAAAACGTCAAACCATTTAAAAAATCTTGGCATGATCATAGAGGGAGATCTTAGTTTTGTGCCTACAGTAAAGCTATAAAAAATGTCTGCATTATGGCACCTTAAAAACTAAAGTAAAGATTTTGCTGAAGATTTTGGGTCCAAACAAGGCTTAGAGATACTTATCCACACTTTTATTCCCTGCAGGGGTGACTATTGCAACGTTCTCTTCACCAGGAGTCCACTGGAAAGCTGCAGCTAATTCAAAATGCTGCCACTAGAATTCTAACCAAAACCAGGAAAAGAGATCAGTTCAACATTTGGAAAATATTAACACACTGCTTTGGTTGTTTAAAAATCTGCTTGATTTGCACTGTCAAATCGCAAGAAATTTAAATCTGGTTTAAACCCTAACCCTAAATTGATGCATTTTCAGCATGTAGAAGAGATATTAATTAGCATTTATTTTATCATGACATACTCTACAGGAATTGCCTCTGTTTCCATAAATCAACTAAATGTTTCCAATATCCGGTAGATAAGCTAAATAAGTAAATGGAATTAATTCTAATGAATATGGAAACATTAAAGTATTTGGTTGTAACATGTCCAAAAAGTAAAACAAATATACCAATTCATTTTAGTAGGCAGAAGTAATGGATAGTTTCAGTCAGCAGCCAGCATACATCAATATGTATCTCTGTTTACCAGCTCTAATTGCCTTGAAACGTGGTACCAGGTCTCATGTGATTTCTGGCCTTAACTCCTTTCCCCATGTTAGAATAAAATACTGCCAGAATGTTACTGTAGGTGGTACAGTTTTCCACTGCCAGGAAAACACAAGGGATGCATGGCTTGTGGCTAACAGCATACTTATGAACTTACAACAGAACGGATGGGACCTGTAAAAGGAATAAAACAGAAAAAAAAAAACCTGCATAAACTTATGGCACCTAATGCTGTGAGAATGGAGTAATTAAACCACTCTTAGCTGCAGAAGTAAACACAATCTGGAATGATGAGGCTATTAGTGACTGGAGCACTCCAGAGAATTTCAGAGACTGATGCTGCACAAATTCTTACATACATTTACATGCTTATTACCTCAAGATATCTTATTTATACAACTTATTTATGACTTGTTTACACTCACTTGAACTCTAAAAGCAGTCAGTTTAACTGATCTTATACTAGATATGTAGTGCATTCTCAGGAAAGAACTATGTGGTCTGTCTGTTCTTTTTATTGTTAATCACACAGGGCTGTTCAACACAAGGTCGATTCCCTGACCTCTTTGCCATTATCCCTTGCCTGGATGGGTGCTCATGACTAGATAGAGGGAATAACAGGAAAATCCATTTTGAAGCCTGTCACACTGTCATCACATGATCAGTAATATTGCCAATGCACAAAAGGTGAGACCAAATGATATTCCGAGCACCAGATTTAGTTATGGAAGGACAGGGATGCATCACTTGACTCACTTTGTCAGGCATCTGTCCTTAAATTGACATTATACCTGCTCCACAGATGCATACTTTCATGCTGTTTAATGTGAATCAGTTGCTTTTTTTTTTATCCACCATAGCATTGCAAGTGGCTTTAAACAAAAAGTGGTATGAAAAAGCACCTGGGCCTAAAACGCTTACTAAATCTACAAAAAAAACCCCCAAAAAACCCCACATTTGTTTCATTCCGAAACATTTTTTTTTACTTTATAAATGTATTTACAACCGAAAAATCACCCATTTTCTCTTATAATCAAGGGTATGAGTGCAAATAAGTTCCACTTGGAAGCCAGAAAAGGTTTCATTGATGTCTTGTGCAGCTATCGAGTCTAATAAATGCTGATCAAATAATAGCTATGGCTTTGTAGGCTGCAGTATATTGATTCATTATTATTTATTCTTTAAGAGCTCCTGACTTCAAAAGACATTTAGGCCACTTGATTTTTCTTTTCAAATATTCTACACGTTTTTAGACTAGACACGAGGCAGTGGGGTTGTATTAAATACTGTGTGTATTTAAGACTAAGAGTCACTGATCATTAGTGTTCATATAACAAACAATTCCAGTTTACAATAATTTATCAATAATTTGACACAATATTCATATCAAATAATACATAATTGTATTATTTGGGAACCTGTTACATTTTCAGGTTGACTATATGTAATATATATATATATATACTAATATGTACTCGCCTCTGGACCAAGAGGTCTTGGGTTCAAATCCTACCTTCAGCAAACCACCATTGGGTCCATTGCTCCAGGGAGGCTGTCCCCTGTAGTTCGAGAACAGAAGTTGCGTTGGATAAAAGCATCTGCTAAATGTAAATTCTATATACAGTAATCTCCTGCTTTTTGCAGGGGTTACGTTCCAAGAGCAACCATGTTTTGGTAAGAAAATGCCTATTTTTATAGTGTAAATCCTAAATATGCCCCCAAAACACTTCAATTTCAGTTTAAACTCGTTTAACCTTGAAGATATTGTGGAGATAAACGCACAACCCTATTGTACAGCTTACTCTGAACACCAACAGTGCTAGAACGTAAATACAGGGGTGAGTGTGATAGAGAAAGCAATAACCCACCATTCTTCAAGCAAAACGTCTCTCAAAACTCTCACAGCTTTGAACAGACGTATGTAACAAAGAGCACTGCGCCCCCAATCAGAATGGCCCTGTACTACACACATCTCACCCAGAGCTCTGGACTCACCCCAGTGATACTCCAGCAGCTTACACTCTGGAGCAGGGTGACTGGCGAGACGGACTTCACAAATTCCACACATTAGTTCACTAACTCTACTTGACAAACATCTACTTCCCCTCTAACACTCACAAAAACACATATAACTGAGCCAACTGTGCTGCAAAGGCTAATGGGAGCCAGTCCTGCCGTGCCCCCTCTGCAGGGTTTATGTTGGGCGTGGTGTTTAGCAAGCCAGCACGAGAGTAGGATGGGGCGTGGCAAATGAGACCCAGACGTCACTAAAGCACAAAAAAAATCAGAGGATGCCTGTCTTTTCTGCGCATGTGCATGGGATTACGCGAAAAATGATTAGTTTGGTTCTAAGAAATAATCCGCATGAGACTGAATCCGCAACTGCTGATCTGCGTAAAACTGAGGGATTACTGTATTTGTTTTTTAGTTTTTAGTTTGTTCTTCCAAATTGATTCTTTAATGCGTAGTTAACAATGCCAGCTACAACGCATTTGTTGCGCAAGTAGAAACCATCCTGGGATGAGAGGCGCATCAATAAAACAATGTCTTAAAAGAGTTAACTCTACTGGACTGGGGCCAGAAATTGACCTGCTTGAAAGTTACCAACCGAACAAAGGTCCTCTGTGGAAGGCTGATAAAGGAGCAGTTGGCCAGCAGTATCCCAAGACAAGGACATTGTGCAAATCAGTCCTGTCCAAGGTACATGCCTTAATATACACAGGCACATAACCCTTTATGCCTTAATGTAATAAAGAGGCACTTCAACCAGTTGTGAGTGGTGAATAGCAAGATACAGTTCTCTCATTCATGTGTATGAGGTGGGTGGAGATATTTCACACGTGGTTCCTTTTATATATTTTGCTCGATTTACTAAACTTTAAGTAGCTCATGGTACATCTTGCATGGATTTTCTTCCACCTTTTATTTTCCTCCACCTTATTTTTTTCATTAGGGTCTCAAACGGCATGTTGTAGAGAAACAACCTTTAACAATGGCAGCAGACACAGCAGATAAACGGAACTACAGAAATGTTTATGCTCAGAATAATGCTTTTAAACATATTATTCTTCCTTTGTCACTGACATGAAAACTGTAGCCTTTGTTAACAAAACATTAACTGGCTCAGATTTCTTTTACCAGAAGGTAGAGTTAATAGGAATTCATATATCCAGAACAGAGGAATAGGAATTTCTCAATCCAGAACAGAGGATTCAAGTTCACCCTAGATAAATTACACTCCTGACCACCATTACTGCAAACTGCCCATCTCTAATACCCTGCACAGTAACTGTTGAGGATGAAAAAATTCAAAGAAATTGTCATTTACCCAGCATTGCTGAAGGATGCAGCCTGAAAAAAGTTGCTCAACTGACAAAATCAATCAGTTAATTTAAGGGAATCTTTACAGACTGCTTCACAATGTCACATTGCCTGCAACACAAAAATAGCCATTTTATTTAGTATACAAAATAAATAACAGGTAAGCCTACAATTTTTAAGTGTTGCATGTAATGTATGTACACTTTCTCTGAAGGTTATTTTGCCCTACAATGCCTGCCATGTTCCTAACTGCCATGATTGCTTTTTAAATACAATATTTCAAAAGTATCTCAGAGGTATAGCACAAATGTCTCAGGCATCATGTGTATCCATTTCATCTAATAAAATTCTCTAAGGGGGCTTCAGAAACCCTTCAGATGTCCGGTTCCTACCATCATCGCTATAAACAATCTTGAACGGAGCATTTCACCATAGTCATTATTTTTCTACTTCATTTGAAATATCGGTTTATTTGAAAGTCTGTTTTTTAAAAAGGGAAGGTCGAAGTGCAGACCCAATCACTTTTTCTCATTTGTGTTTGTTTGGTGTCATAAAGCTGTTCTCATCACAGGCTTGGTACTTCAGAAAGCACTGCAAAAGAAGGGTTCATGAGAGAATCCTCCTGAGTGAGGTTCATGGGGTGAATAAAACCATATGTGTATCATTTTATCTGCCTTGCCCTTGTCCCTGTCCATTTCCCTCCTTCCATGTGTTTCAGACCAGGTGCCTTTGTTGTTTCTTTTCTCCTCCCTAGCCCCTTTATTTCAGTGTTTCTTCATCCGATCTTGCACCGTTTGTTCTGTGTTGGCCCTGTGAGCAGTTTCCTATTTTGTAGTGTTTCCTTTTTGTTTTGTAGTGTTTTGTTTCCATTTTATCTTTAAGCTGTAGTTTGTTATATTCATGTGTGGCAGGAGCACTGTAAAGGATTTAGTGAGTCATATTAAGGCAGGTATTGTACTAGGAACACAAATATAAGGCAAGGATGCTCAGATTCATACGCACTACAAAGATATAGATCCATCATCATTTCTTTATTAAACCAGCTATCAGGAGAAAAACTGAAGAAATTCTGAAATGCACCAAAATAGAATTTTATTACCTCTGTTTTCAAAACTTCCCTTAAGACACATTCACAGAGTTACAATTTTATCAATCGCATAACTTAGTCTAAAAATAGAAGAACAGTATAAGCCATAGGCATAGTTTAACTTGGGAAGGCAAGCTAACATAGAGTGTACTCACACAAGGAAGGTGATCAAGAGGACACAGCAGACACCAAGGCACCCTGTGTTAAACCAGCCACGTGTAAAAATGGAATTTCATCACCACGGGACCAGCATCCCCAAGGAGATCCAGCGCTGACTTAGAGAGAAAGAAAAAGGATTAAGTTTTATTAAAAGCACCAGGCAACTCCCGAAGCTGTGCATATTCATCAACCTGTACACATACCAAACAAAAGCAGTGCAAATTATCCCTGTCCAAGCATAGGAGGACTGAGCTCAACTAACAATGGAATGACCATGATAAACCAAATTCAGCTGCCATTTCTCAAATTAAACATACTGAAAGCAGAATCAGATAGGACCCAATAGGCTAAACAACAATAATACAAATGATATAAGACACTAATAGTTACAGTTAGTACTCAAATAATACCAAAAGAATGAGCACAATACTCTCAAACTAATGGGACAAAATAGGGCAAAGGCCAAACACATGAAAACCAAAGCAGCATGAACAAAACAAGCTTACCCAAACAATACAAAATAAAGGTCCCCAGGGAGAAAAAAAAAAAAAAAAAACTGTACAAATGTGTGAAAAGCAAATGTACATCCTACGGATCTGGAATGATCTAGAAGCACTGGTCATGTGGTCACAAACGCTACAGGTACAAAATGTGTATTATCCATAGCCACCGTGCAAAAACAGTGTTATAATAATAAAGAACATAACAGGTAGTTGAATACGAAACAGGGAATCTCCCATAATCAGAAACCAAGAAATCCAGATAAAGCTGTAACTCAAGACTGTAAAACAAGCCACAAGACCCCATTTCAGTACACCCAAGTAGGGGTAGATGTGATGAATTAAAACGGCTTTACAGTTTAAGAAAAGATAAACCCTTATTAGTCCTACAGCTGGGAAATTTGCAGAAGGGAAAATTACTCAAATTTATCAGATGCTTTTATCCAAAGCGACTTCCATTCCTTAACTACAGGGGACAGTCTCTCCTTGGAGCAACGTGGGCTTAAGCGTCTTGCTCAGGAACCCAGTGGTGGTGCTGAGGGTAGGACTCGAACCCATGACCTCTTGGTCTAGAGGCAAGTATCCTACCTACTACGCCACCACCACCACCATCAAAGCACATGGAAGACTGTGATACTCTACAAAAAAGATTTTCCGCCACAAACATGCAATGGGAAACTATTGCTCCAAACGTAACGTCACACAGGATCATACAATCCATAGGCACAATTTCCCCTGAATAGCGTGCTTCATATAATTGACACCTATGACACCTATGGCATTTACCAGCCGCTTTTATCCAAAGCTATTTCCATTCCCTGACTACAGGGGACAGTCTCCCTGGAGCAACTTGGGATTAAGGGTCTTGCTCAGGAACCCAGTGGTGGTGTGCTGAAGGTAGGATTCAAACCCTGGACCTCAACCTATAGAGGCAGATATCTTACACAGTAGGCCAACAGTAACCAATGAATCAGGATTCAAGACCAACTTCTCCTCCTGCTATGTTACCTGATCTGAAATGTCTATTCCCTTAAGAGCCTGCTGACAAAACTACGAGTCCACAGTCTGACATGAGTTTCCAGATTTATGCCTGTTTGTATTCAGCAAGACTTAGTTGCAGAGGGATGTGCCTGACTTGTTCAATGCCTTGGAAGGCTTTTCTCTGATGCACTCTGACTAGAATGACAACTCAGGCAAGAGTAGGGGAGGAGGCATCTGTGTCTTTGTCAACTAAAAGTGGCGCTTTTAATTTCCGCCAAGGGAGTCTGCTTGCTCCCCTAAGACTGAGCTGGTATGCCTAAGTCTAAGACCCTTTTATTTCCCCTGTGGATTTAGGAATATTTTATTACGTTCTCTGTATATCCCGCCGAGTGGAAATGCTGCAAAGACAGCAGCCTTAATTGCAGACTGCGTGCACAGACAATTGTTATATTCTCCAGAAGGGTCTTGTTTTATTGTTGATCATTTTAACCACTGTATACATGAAGATGCACTACCTGGATTTAGGCAATATGTGGATTGTAAAACCAAAGTTCTCAATAAATGTTAATACAACAATAAAGATGCTTCCAGTATCCACCTCTGATCGTAATGTTCATATAATTCTCACAATTCTCTTCAAGTCCCTCCCTATAAGCAGTAAATAACAGGTCAAATGGTATTGAAATGCTGAAAGATTGCCGTTCTTGCACCAACTGGGATCTCTTTCGCAGGCAGCAGCAGACGCCTTTACAGACAACATTAAATCAGAGACAATGTTCTCAAAAGAAAATAACTATGTACCCAAACAACAAATATTATATTTCGAAAGAAATTCAGTGGTGCATCATAAAAATGAGTAGAACTGTTAGGAATATTCAGAGGAATATTCAGACAAATCTAAGGCAAGCCAGGAGGGAAAAGAAGTTTGACACCCACAGTACCTCATAGCTGAAGCACCAAAAACATTGTGGGATGGAAGACAATGAATCAAAGTTTAAAACTGCATTTACACACGGTTAGAAACAGCCTTTAGAGTATTCTACACATTAAGTATGTTTTTAATTGATTTTAGCCCTGCTTTTAACACTGTACAACCACATCTGTTAGTTAAACTTTCTTGTGGCTATGCAGCAGGACTGGGGCTCTGTAGCTGTTGTCTGCCCTGCCAAGAGCATGGAGATATAGGGAGGACTTTGCTGGAATTTGAGAAGAGGCTTTACTAGTGGCATGTCTTCTGTCTTGAAGATGGGAGAAGGTTGTGGCAGATTTGGCCAGTGAAGGGGCAATCCTCCTTGTGATCATTGTAGAAAGAGCTGTATAGAGAGCACAGCGTTAGTAATACTGTACTCTTTTAACAAACACTTTGTTAACATTCTATATCTTTGTACACAACAAAACTTATTAAATTGCACCATTTATACCCAGATATACAATTTAAATGAAGTGTTAGTAATACTGGGCTCAAAAATACTCTATAGGAGTAGGGGCACCATTTCCTAGTTCCCCTGTCTGCCTCAAAAGGCACAGCTGCAGTTTCCAAGGGCCCTGCTCCAATGCCTTCTGACTTTCCATCTCAGTTCCCAGTCCACTCCAGTGTCCAGTCATCTGTTCAGCCTGGTGCCCCAACACCAAAGTTTTCTTCTTTCTGGTTTCCTTGCCTTGTTCCTGGCTTCTCCTTTTTCACACCTTGTGAAGTGCATGCATTTGTAACATCCTGCCTTGACTTGAACTACACATACATGCATCCTTCAACCTCCAATATTACATCCAGGCTGTTTTTAATCAGCAAAAGGTGAAGAGGTTTACAGGTATCAAGTACACTGATGTAAAAATGTATGAGAAATGTCAAAAGTGACATGAGAGACTAAACTGTGAATCTGTGAGTTTCATAGTGAGTGCATGAGAAGTGGCAGCCCTGATAATGTATTATTTAAAATTAATGCACTTTCAAAGGACATTAGCCTGTTTTTGTAACTAGCTGCCATGTTGTCTACTATGCCTCTGGCTGTTCTGCTCTCCAATCTGCTTTGTACTGCAGGAAAAATATTTTATATATACATACACACGTGTGTGTGTGTGTGTGTGTGTGTGTGTGTGTGTGTGTGTGTGTGTGTGTGTGTGTGTGTGTATGTGTGTGTGTGTG